>ML796169.1:253010-271652 GCA_009831015.1 Picea engelmannii
CAGGATGTATGCCCCTTTGGTGAGGCAATGTTGGATAATGTAGGGGCCATGCCACAGTGACTCGAATTTTCCATAACCAAGGGTATCGTGAGCGATATCGTAAGCAAGGATGAGGTCACCTTTGTGAAATGAGTGAAGGTTGACATGGCGATCAAAGGTGGATTTTGACCATTTTTTGGCTGCCTCATTGTTCTGTAATGAAGATCAACGATCTTCATCCAAGGACTCTAAGTTCAGCAAATGTTGCTCCATTGGAGCAGTGTCAGGTAATAACTCAATTGATGGTTCGCTTGACATAAACCAAATATCAAGGTACTGGGGAGTACTAATGGTAGTTGGATGTAAACTTTCCATGGGGAAATGAACGAGAGAATTGGGGGGATTTGGGGGTAAATCCTCATGTAAGTCATCCAAAAACCATGGAGGAAGCCGGAGTGCTTCTGGTTCAGGAGAAATAACATGACGAATCTCTAGTGATAAGGTAAGGTCAATCATCGGTTCTATAAGGGGTGCAGGAGTTTGAATCAGGGTCGATTGGTGTCGCCTGTATTCAATGATCATAGGATATTGGTACATAAAATGATCTAAGGATTCGCATAGAGAGCAAGGGCATCTCATACGTTCGTTGACTGAAGTCGTGACAAAATGGATGTCAGTGATGTTTGGTAGGGATGATGTCGCTGGATTGGGTTTGTGCTGGAAGATTTGGCGTACTGCTATTAATGTCTGTCGGAAGTGAGGTAGCGCTGGGCAATGGTGCGTATAATGGCCATATTTTGAACATATGGCACAAGAAAATTTGGTTCGCAGCCCTTTGTTATGTTCGTTAGGGGAGGTAGTGGAAGTACTTGCTAAAGTGACAAATGGTAATGGTGTTTGATTGAGGTGAATTAGGTTACGTAACCCAGGTAGAGATGGGAATTTGTTGGTTGGGTGTCCATCTTTCTCACATAATGCGCAAGGAGGTTGGACGCGTGGGGGAAGTGGAGTTGTGGGCTCCTTCTTCTTTCTCCTGCCCCCAGCTGTGGCAGGGAGGTCGGTGAGTGGAGGTGTAGAAGGTATGGTGGGAGTGAGTATGGGAATCGTCATTGGAATTCCTTATGTTTGGGGGGGAAGGGATGGTTGAGGAACCATCTCTGGTGGATGTAAATACCAAACTGTGATTTCCAACACCATATTCGGGAGAGTAAGTGTTGTGGCTACTTAGAAATATTGTACGCTAGGTGGAGGGTAGAAGAAGGGGATTTGAGTAATGGCTTGGGGAACTGTCTCCCAGACTGGGATATGGCCTTGGGGTGAGGTTAAATTGTGGACTAGTGGAGCCAACGCGCTCGTAGGAGGCTCGTGAGGGAGGAGCTCTATGGCTAGTGGGATGTCATATATGAGAGAAGCCTCCCTGGGAGAAAGGGTATTCTCACTGTCAGTTCTTTTGGATGATACGACACATACCTGATTGGAAGGATGAAGGAGCGGTGGTGCACCATGGTAAGCTCCTAACAATGATGGGTGTTTGAAAATTCTGGGCCCCATTTTGATGAGTGGGTATGCTTCATGATTATTGTGGACGAGGGGGAGAATGTTATCGATGTTGGCAGAAGGGTTAGGCTGGTAATTTGAAACTTGGTCAATTGTAATGATCTTCCTGTTATGGGGGAACATCATGGTTTGAAAGACAGAAGAGGCAACTGCCTTCATAACGTACATGTATCTACGTCCGAACAAGATATTGTAATCAAGTGGGGAATCAATAACTTCAATGTCAATGAGAATGGTCTTGCCCCCAAGTTCTACAGAGACATTTTGGAAGAGCCCTTTGGGGAGAAGATGGTCATCCGTCATAAGCTCTTAAGGTAATGGAAGATGGTATTAGTTCGGGGGAACCAAGTTTCTACCATACAGACTTGGAAATGATGCATGTGGATGCACCTTCATTAATGATGCATCGATGAACTGTGATGTTTCAAATTTTTACTGGGATTTGAAAAGCGATGAGAGCGGGGAGACGAGGCTCCCCACTATCGAGATCAAATGTGATGAGTTGAGTATCCGCGGGGTCAACTGCCCCCAAGGCGGAAATTCATGATTTTCGGTGAGTGGGACAAGTTTGAAGGACTTCTAAGACTGACATGGCAGCTAGGGATTGTCCTAAGTCATCAACCAAACTATAATTATGAGCTTCCCTAGCCCGCGAGTTGTGGACATTCCTGCGCAATGGGATGCGAAGGATGCAAAGAGGTGTTTCCGCGTTAGGGCGAGGGATCATCAAAGGGGGTCTTGTTGGTACTGGGAGTGTTTCTGGGGGAATGGGAGGAGACTCAGTGGATGCATGGTATTGGAAACTACGTGTTTGCAGAAGGATTTCTTCCTCACTGGTGAGGAGGATAGTATGATCTACGGGATTGTTTGGATTGAGATACTATCCCAACTATGATGGGGTGGGTTGCATGTCTTGTTGGGTGTTAATCACATCCTGGTGTGGAATGGGGTTTTTCATCATGGCTGGGGGTGGTTGTTGCACGTATTGTTGTGGGGCTTGCTGAGGGGCAAGCGGTGCTGGAGTATGTGGTCCATTCACTAAGTCTTTCATTCATTTAAAATCAACGATTTGGGGGAAATGATGATTATAATGACCGAACTCACCACAAAGGGCGCACGGGAAGTTGGTTCAAAGATTATTGTTATTTTCCCCTTGAATTCTATTATTGTTGCCCCCTTGGGGGTTCTTATTCTCTTGGTTCTGGTTGCCCCAAGTAGGTTGGTTCTGTTGGGGGTGATTCCTGCCTTGACCTGGGTTGTTATTGTTCTGGTTTTTTCCTTTCGTTTTGGCATTATTCGACGGATGGGTCGGATTTTCCATATTTAGCTGTTCGAAATTTTTATATTGTTGAATGGGAGAGGGTTGAACAAAATTCACCCCAACATGTGGGTGTCCTTGTGGTGGAGCCATGGGCTGGGGAGAGCCAGGAAATGGAAATTATGGATTATTTTGTGGTAATGATCCGTAAGGTACATAGAAAGGTGTGGTGCTTTCACTAGTACTTAGAGTATAAGCTAAGGTAGAGGGGGTACCATAACTTGTCTGGATAGGTGGGTGTATTGTGGGTGTCGACGGTGGCCCACTGATGGGTGGAGGAAGATAAATAGGGTATGGTTGTTGATAAGGGAGTGGAGGGTAATAATAGGTTCCCCCACATGCCGATGGATATTGAGGTGTGCCATACATTGGTGGTTGTTGGGGTTGTGGATTGTGGTGCATGGTGTTACCAATCAATCCATCTACTGAGTGAGACATCCCGGGTTTATCCTGAACGAATGGCATGGGTTTTGGGAGATAAGTAAGTACTGTGTATAAGTACCCTGATTGAGAATAGATGAGGTCGTATTGTTGAGTCTTACTAATGTCTTCTTCTTCCGATTGAGGGAAGGTGGAAGCCACATATTTATCGAGGAGAGAGACAAGTGATCTGAGAAACCAGTCAAGACACTGTTGTTTGGTGGTTTCTGCTTTGCACAAACTACGTCGTCGATGCCACTCATGAATGTGATCAGTGATATGTGTGGCTGAGGTTTGTTTAAAATTAGAGAGTAGTTCGAGACCATTGTCATGGAAAATTGGTAATTGGAAGAAGGTTAAAAATGCTTTGGCCAAGGACTCGAAAGTCGCATGGGACCTTGATTTTTCATCTACATACCATTTGGTTGATGGGCCAGTGAGTGTGCGTTGAAATAATCATAGTCGGATGGAATCATCCATGACGTTGTTGGAAGAGCACCGTAAATGGAAAGTCATGACGTGGTTGGCAGGGTCATCTCCTGACTTTCCTTCAAACTTGGGGATATCTTAAGGTAGTTTGGTAGGCATTGCATGCCATGTGGGGTCATGCAATATAGGGTCATTGAGTTTTCTTAGATCTGGTATGTTAAGAGAGGACAAATATGGCATCTGGAGTGGTGGCAGAGGATTAGTTCCAACCATGGTGTGAGTGTTTTGTGAACCTAACCCTTGAGGGGGGCTAGGTGGATTGGTACTTCCCCCTTGAGAGGAATTTGTCCCCCCGCTTTCATGTAATGGAGAGTGAGTGG
The DNA here is from genome assembly GCA_009831015.1 of Picea engelmannii. NCBI lineage: Eukaryota > Viridiplantae > Streptophyta > Pinopsida > Pinales > Pinaceae > Picea > Picea engelmannii. The sequence goes on from ML796169.1 coordinate 257,094, forward strand.
ACGATGGACCTTGGGAATTGGACCCAAGTAAGGTGGAACCAAGCAAAACTGATCCTAAGACAGTGGCACTCATAGGGGTGTGAGAAAGTGGAGCCGATAAGTTGGATAGACTAGTAACTCCCCCTAGGATAGGAGAGAGGTTTAGCAAGCATATGGAATGATGGGGGTTATGTGGTTCCCCTATGATGTCCGACTATCTGAGTGGATATGTGAAAATGGTGGTGAGAGTAATAAATAAACAAGAGTGTTTGCTGCAATTTTTGAACTTTACACAATATATATATCTAAATCAAATGTAATCAGAAGTGCATCATACATAAAGTGTTTTGATACAGAAGCATATATGTGGATAAGTGGGTTTTGTCTGCGTGGGGGATCAAAGAAAACAAATGCTCATGTCCTAAAAGATGTAACGTCCTTCCTCTCAAATAGCATTGGACCTTCCAATAGTACTCAACAGTGGGGTCTGAAGTCACTGGAAGAGAAACTAGTGAAGGATGAAGTAATCAGTTGTAATGAGGGGTAAAGGGGGCATATCCTGAAAGAGATGGTTATATTTCCCAATATCCACACAAAATCCGATCAAGGTGCAATTGTAGCCCACAATTTCCACCTGGGTAGATGTCCTAAAATTTGGTCACTAGGTACCTCGGTCAAAGTGCGTCATTTAGATTTTCGGCCTAAGAAATGGGTCATGGGATGGATCCCATCCGAGAGGTGGGTTCCTCAAGGGGGGACACACAGAACAACCAGACCTCGCTCTTCAACCCTTCAAGGGTATCTCCCTGCTTTATGGTGTTAGGAAAACTTGACTTGGAGGATTTAAAGTTCCCTATTTGACAACTTCTATTGTTTTGAAAATGTGAGAACTAGATAATGAGGAGTTATTTGGATGCCTATCCCCGAAATCCTACCTAGAATAAAAGATTTATTTTGGCACCTCCTGTGGAGGAAAACTTAGTGAGTGTTTAGAAAAAAATTTAGATGTGGTTGTTTGAGAGATTGGGGGTGTGAGCCAATCTCATTGAAATTAAATGGGAGTGGATAGTTTTGACAAGAAAAGGGTGGGGTGTTTCAGAATCCCTTTGAAGGAAACTTACTTTGACCTCCACGTTTCGAGATGAAAACTATGTGAGTGATAAGTGACTTTTGTGTGTGAATGAGTGAAAGTATGCCAATTTTTTAATGAATTAGGTGTCACCTTACTACGTGTGGACTTCGCTTAATCCTTACAAGTGTTGATTACCTAATTAATTAAATGCCTTTGGTACAAGCTTGCATAATTCAAAAGTCCCTAGGAAACTAGCATGTGGACATGTGGGTCCTTTACTATTCCTTTAACTCCCTATTATGATTTAATCTAAGGAAGCTTTGAAACTATCCTAGATTGTGATCATGTGGGCATGTATGGGCCCGCTACAAAACCTTTAAACTTCCCTAGTAATTTAATCTAAGAAAGTAAATTTCAACACTATCTTATCTTTGTAGCATGTGGGCATGTATGGGCCTGTTACAATCTTAAGATGTGTTTGAAAAATAAACTAGGAGGAGTCCCAAGGGGGGATGTTTTCCTCTCCTAAAGGTTTTAATCTTTTTAAGGGAGATGAAATTCTCCCACAACCTTTTTCAGATTCTCAAGGTCACTTTGAAGCGTGAGAGAAGAGCATACTAAACGATTGTTATCCAACTTCTGGTCCCAATGCAAGCTTTATGTGATTACAAATGATTCCAACTTATATTTTTAGTCAAAGCAAGCCATCTATGTGGAAAAATGAAATCAAAAGAGGAAATAATGATTTTAAACCCCCTAAGTGCCTATGTGTTTTGACTAATCTCTTTATATGTAGAGGGAACTAAGTATGGTGCATATTACAACATGCATGAAATCTTATTTAAGAAGGTTAGGGGCCTTCCCCAAATCACAAAAAGGATTACAATGTGTATTTTTCTGCATAGGTGCACAGGTCTCAGAGTAGACAGAGGCGCACTGAGCGCCAATGTGCAAATCAAAACAAACTTTTGGGCACAGGTGCATGGAAGGCACTAAAAAACACAGTAACTTTGGCGCACGTGTGTATGATGCGCGAATGAGGGCCAATAAACCCATGCACACTTGTCACACGGCCATGAAGAAAATTTCAAATGGAATTCTCTCAATCCAATTTTGAATTGGATGTTTTGCAGGTCATCTTGGGCCGGTTTAGGTTCCTGTAGGTTAAATAAACCAAAAGAAGAGCTAGAAAAACCCAAATGGGGTAGGAAATTGATACCTTTCCCCAGTGGAGTTGTTGATCTGTTGTGCTTCTTTTGTCACCTAAATGAACAAAACAGAGGTGCTTACAAGCTTAGTTGGGTTAGCTAAGAAATACAACAATAAAGGAAAGGGTTAGAGAAAGAAACATTAAAGACTAAGCTAAGAATTAAACTAGAAAAGGAAAGAAAAACTAAACTATTGAGCATAAGGACATAAGAACAAGAAGAAAACAAGACTCATGTCACCAATGGCAAGGATTATATTAGTGAAAAGAAAACACCAAGAAGAAAGAGGACTTTGGGTCCCTTCTTCCTCCAAGGGAGGGCTCTTGGACCCCCACAACTAATATCTTCTTACAAATTTGAAACTTGAAAGTAATGGTGAAAGAATCCCAAGCTAATTCACTCAAGAGGTGAGATGGATTGCCCCAATGTAATGGTGCTAGTATGCTCTTGATGAGAAAAGAGGATTCCCCAAGAGAATAGCAACAATATAACCTTGCAAATGAATTTCTTTAAAATGTAGTGCACCCATGGCCTTGTTTTATAGCACCACTTTGAGGTATTATACAACCAGATTTTAGTGTGAAAATGGGCTATTTAGGGAATTTTTAGGTCTTTGACCAGCCACCCAGTCGGATCCAACCGAGATTTGGATGTCAAATCAACTTGGAAGCTGAACCATAAGTGTGTGGGAGGCCGACCAATCTCATAAATTCTTTGTTCTCAGGTGTCTGCGTCTTTTAGAGACCACAGTCACGCATCGTGCGCATGCGTGCTTTTCGTGCGTTTCTGGATGGCGCATGTGCACGTGTGCCCTATGCAGTCATAACGCACCCTAATTTTTTCACTGGTTGTATAATTTTGGACCTTTTGGAAATGATTTTGGTAATTTTGGTCCATGGGTGACCTCATAATTGTTTGAAGATGTTGGATTCCTATAACCATTTGCGAACGAAATTTCAGTAATAACACTCACCACTTGAAATCCTTTTCTTTCTTCAAAATCATCTCCTTGGGCTACATATACTTTCTTTAGTTCATTGTTGTTGTTTTTCATTAGCTGAATTACATTTTCATTTTCACATCATTGGTTATTATGAAGGTTTTGAGAATATTCATGTACCCAATAACTCACATCTTCCAAATCCATAGTTAACTTATGAAATCTTTCCTGCAAATTATGCTCTTGAATTTGATTAAAACAACAAATCAAAACCAAATTATTCATACCTTCACTTACCAATTTCCAATCAACAACTTCTTCCTCACCTATATTTTTGTACTCGTTCATATCCCATTGCTATATTTCATCAGCAAAAATATTTTCAAGCCAATTCACTGTTTCATTTGTGTTTTCAACACCTTCAATATCCTCATAATCTCTATCTCTCCTCTTATGGAATTCTTGAAGCAATTTTGACTCTACTCCAAACATGACTAAACTTTGAATGTGTAATCCTTTGATGCCTTGATAAGGAAACTCTTCCTTCATCACTTTTTTGGAAGATTTCCAATCTTTATGACTTGCATACATACACCAATTGTCAATTTCAAAACTACTAAATTATGTTTATGTCATCTTCATCATGTGATTCTTTGAACACTCCATGCTTCCATCTTGTTCCCCTGCTAAAGATATCTCCATCAACAAAAAATCTCTATTATTTTGACCAATACTCTAATCTTTCATTGATTTTCTTGCTAAAGTTTTCTTGTTTCCCTTTGTTTGAGACAAAGTTGCAATATTGTCATCCTTTTGTTCTTGGTTTCCTACAAATGCACTTTCTTGAGACTCCATGTATGCCTCCAACTAGTCAATGAGGCTTTCAACATCATCATGAGCATCAACTCTTGCTCTAGTTCACACCAGTGAATTTATTCATCCCTTTCCATATTCATAATGACTCCAATTAATTGTTCAAATATGTTGTACCTTTGTACCACAGTCGTGTATAATACATCAGTTTCAAAAATACAAGAATCTGAAGTCTTTGTTGGCTTCAATTTTCTCTACCCCAACACAACATCTTTCAAGTGTTTTTTGAGACACTCATCAAGTCTCCAATATGTTCCTCTTGGCATTATTCGCTTGCATTGGTCTGGGTATTCCTTCAGATTTCCTTTATTATCCCCAAAATTTATATCCTGTGTAGTTATTATGCTTTTAGAAATCATATCTCCACCTTCTCCAACCTGCATGACAGTCTCAACTAACTGTCCAATTTATTTTATTTTGCAACCTGCAATCAGACACAATGTGTCAAAACAACAACCATGAGGCCTCCTGGCCTCATTAAACTCCTTTGTCAACATATCATCATGCTGATTTGAACTCTCCAAAGAGTTCATGAGACTTCTAGTAATTCCCTCATGTTCCTCATCTCCTTCTCCAAGGATATCTACATTCTTTGGTTTACAATATGTAACCTGCATCCCATACTCAACTACTCTAAGTTCTCTCTTTAACTTGGAATACATACCGACTCAACCTTGTCTGCAACAATTTCCATTTCACATTCTTCTTCTTCATGGTCCATCCATACAATTGGTCTTTCTCACATTCATCTAGCAACTTCTGTATCATACTGAGTTTTTCTTTCAACTCATCCATTTCTCTGTCAAATTCTCCTTGAATTTTCTTCATCCTTCCATCTTCCTTGGAATCCTTTTTCCTTATGTTTTGGCTTTCCCCATGACTATAAATAGTCATTTAATCATTCTTATGTGGACTTCCCTTACCCACCTATGAGCTGCAACAATCCTCTCTCATTTCTTTGTAACAAATCTTTAACTTGTCACCCATACCAATTCTTATCTTGTTATCCTCTTGGTTCTTCCACAATAGAACCACTCTTGAGCATGTCTACTTGTCAACTTCCAATGTTGTGAGGCTTCTATAATCAACTTCTCACCTTCATTTTCTATGATAAATTATGTTCTTCTCTTTTCTTAGCAACCTATTTTCCTGACTCTGCCACAAGATTTACTATGCTATAACTTACTTGTGTCATGCTTCCATCATCTACAAATACAATATATATCTTAGACCAAAATAAATTTATAAATTATACCTAAGATATCTCTTTGAAGATCTCACTCCTCAATATTTCTATGGATGGAATGATTAGATTTAAATATGCACTTTGAAGTATTTATGTCATCTCCACCTCTACTTCCTACAACTCTGCAATCCCCATGCATTCATTTGTTGGACCAGTCTCCAATATTTGTAAAGAACATCATTGTTCTTTCTTCTCAGTTTCTATAATTTACCAATCCTTTATCTACAACAATAGCATTTCAATCCCAAAGAGAATTACCATGCTATAATACCACTTGATAGAGACACCCTTCCTGGTATCTTTATTTTCTATTACCCTAGGCCTTTTCAGAATCTCAAGGTTTCCCTAAAGTCTATAACATCCCTAGCCACCCACAGGCTAGGAAATGCCACCACTCAGACGCTTTACTTAGCTCTAAAATTGTTATGTAACATCCCTGACCATCCATGCTAATCCACGCTACGCCAAATAAAACATATGTTCTCTATGCGGGACATATTGTAACATACTCAATAACCAAACTGAGTTGTGTCACATAAATTTCTATCTGCATGTGATTTAAACATATCCACACACATAACTCTTGCAGAAGCATTATATATAAAACATAGGCATACAAATATATCTATAAATACACAGATTCACACTGAAATCACCATAAACATACACATGTAGCATATACAATAAATACCCACAAATATACATATAGTCATAACCATGCATAAGATAAACCCATAAAAATGAACATGTAAATAATAATGCAGCATGTAATTTTATCACACAAATGGCACTTATCTTTGTAATAATGTCACCAATTGCGTCCATACAGTCCAAGAACCTCCCAACCTTAGACCACACTATTTATCACTCTCAACAGTTAGTCACCCCCGAGCTGGGACTAAACTCCACTCAGGCAAAGGGATTCCTAACCAGGCTAAAGGCTCATGGAAAACAGGAAATACTCTGTCCCAGGTGCTCACTCAACTAACAACCTACAGTCCCTCATTCCACACATGCATGTCCCACCCAAGGAAGTGTGCCCCTTCTCTTCTCTACAGTCCCTTGGTTGCCCCACTTCCCTTCCAGGGCATCAACAACAGGCCAGACAGGAAGTCTTAGAGCCCTGCAGTTGTAGTTTAACACCTTTTGGAAATCAATTTCCAACAATTCTCTCACCTAGAGAGAAATTTATCATGGGCATGACAACTCGCCTCTTCAATATCCCACAGGCCTGATAACCCATTTCTTCAGTATCCCACGACCCTGAAAACCCGCTTCTTCAGTCCAACTTCCTAGCTAACGAGCTACACCAACCTTTGAGGCCACGAATACAAGCTCCATATAGTGACAGAAAGTATGGAGGATAACTGACTGTGTGAGTGAAACATGGTCATGGAATCATGGTTTAATGATCATTGAATGATCGAAGAAATCATGGAAAAGATGATGGTCTGAATGATGGGGAAAAAATGTGAAAATGAGCTAAGTCCCAACAATATGTATGCATGTTTCCAACTTGACACTTGTCATGTTGGGAGCTACTTTGGCCCACTTGTCCACAACTTTGGAACTTGGGATAAAATAATTATCCATACTTTATGATTTAAGAAATATTAATATAATATTCCTTTTTGGCTCAAGCTTCCTAGCTTATCCCTTTTCCTTAACTTAGCCCCTCCCTCTCCCTAACTAGTGGAGTTTAGTCCCCCATCTCTTTTATCATGGTTGGTCTTTGCACAACGATGTATTTTATATTAAATATGAGACATGTACAAAAGTAGGCGCACTGGCCTTTAACATCTAGGCTCTCTGGCCTAATCAAAACATAAGCATCTTAGCTTATAATAACTGGCTCACCAGCCTATAAAACATATCATATACACAAAGGCTCCCTGGCCTCAACATCGTGCACACTTAATATGCTACTCACGGTATCCTGGAATGTGCACACATCCTCATTTTATTGCACAGTACCTGCGCGCATTATGCCATGAAAGGTGCATCCAAAAATGATATCAAAATAGCTCACCAATTTAAGTACATTTGTATTTACATTTACAATTAGGTTCATCCTTAGGGATATTACAAAGTCTATCATAATACTATCTAAGGATCTCTCTGTAATTTGATGGTATTCAAAGAGACTAAAGGCTCATTATCCTTCTGTAGCACTACAGATCAAATTTTGCAACTTTAACACTCAATCGCACTTGTGGATCGAGCCTTCATTTCGATCTTTCCCTTTACTTTGGTTTCATATCTCTACTAGGTCATATTTAAACAATTTAATTTCTCTCTGACATGTTGCTATATTTGTAGCCCTTTTCTCTCCTCGGGACCTTGATGCCATAACCAAAGGTTCAATATAAAGGCATGACACTCTTTCCCTTTATCTCTGAACTTCATCTTGAAGGAACTTTCCTTTGTTGGACCATCTTCTATATGATCTAGCATTGTTCCCAAATGCTAACACAAAAACAACACTTTACTTTGGGAATAAGTCCAAGCTCTCATAGAATTCATAAAATGATCATATGACCCAACATTGTAACCTCAATCTAATCAAAAAAATTTCTTATCATTGGTGTCTTACCTCTATTTCATAGTGGCTTCATATTTATACACAGTGGGTTTGGACAATGGTCCTCAATACCACTCTACTAGGTTCACTCAATGACTCCTCTTCCAACCCATGACCATAGGTGGTTTCCAAATACCAACTACATGGAGTGGCTATTTTATTAAACTTCTTACAACTTCATTATGCTCTGTCCATAATCCACCAATTGATCAACTCTATCATCGACGACTTGATCAATTTGTAGTGTAACTTTCTACTTTTCTATAGATCAACGACTCAGGTTTAACCTATGTTGAGGTGACAATAGGATTATGGCAACGAGATTTACTCCTAATCAGAAAACTCTAGTCCACTCATCCCTCTATTGAACGATCAACAATGAACTCAATCCTCCAACATTCGCCCTGATCCAATGACTATGAGGGTTTGTTTGATCAGATAGATGACTCTAGTTCTTCTTCGATGCATTCGCTATTGATGACCACGGTCAAATCCATCAGTCCTTAACATTTCACTCTCTAATCCAAATTATTTCAAATGATCCCCTTAAGAATTATATGGACCCTCTAGCTTTACACTTATTCTCGAAGGGATTCTTCACTGGTGGAATGGGTTTCAATAGTTATCTTAAATGCAATGCTCTCTCTCCCGAGCTTAACACTCTATCACCTGCAAACATACTTGATCTAATATGTCATATAGATCTTACATCTAATTATGATAAACATAGGTTTAATTGACCTGACCTTCCTAGAATTTCCCTCGTAACTGGAAGCATAGATTCAATACTATCTATAGATATTTATAATAATCATAAGCAATGATCAGGGGTCTCAACAAACAATCATACTCAAAATAGAGTATTCCTCTATTAATCAATTTGTACACTAGTTTACAAAAGTTTACATAAATCAACTCTATGCCTTGTTCCTATCCTTTGGCATGATTCTCCTTCAAATGGTCACTCTCTTCCTGGCCTATTATACATTCGTTTGTTTTTGTCCCTTCACATACTCGAGAACTTACAATTGTGTACCCAACATGGTCTAAAGCTAATTTTATCTCAGACCCACTAAATCCTCAACAAGTTCCTAAATAAACTTTCAGATCCACAATATCCTTTAAGGATCTTGCAATCTCTCTAACCCTCTCTTGAGATCTATCCAATTTCGGAAGACTCGATTACATTGATTCTCACATAGCTAATTACATTAATAATTAGAAACCAACCATTATCCTTCTTAATAATCTCACTCTTCTAGAACATGATCAAAACATAGGAAATGCAATATTTCATTAGGAAACCAACTCCCTTAGTAAACTTGAGAGAACCCCCTAGGTCTAATAAAATGTCTTTCATATAGAGAGGTAGGATTCTCCTATATCATCTCTCTTCAACCATTTAAATCATGTTAAGTGGAATACATGAATAGATGTAGAGGTACTAGAGGTAGATTCACTAGTGGTAGGAGTAGACCAACCATTAATTCACCCACTCCATCACATGGTAGTATAAGAGACACACCACCAACTAACCCATCTATAGGTACAGTTGGAAGAGGGGGACGTTCAAGTAAGATCATGACTACAGAAATAAAAGGAAAAGAGAAGGTTGGTGAAGGAAGTTTGAAATCGTAAAAATTTCTAGCAATCTCACAAGAAGCTTTCATAATTCCATCCAATCCTTAGGAAGAATAATTAATCAATGGTTATCCTAGAATTATTTTTCTAGAAAATCCTATTCAGGAACAAAAAATCTCTACCTCATTAGAGGACTATGTACATCTCAAAGAAGACAACATGTCTGCAATATTTGGAGGTTGAGATGTTGAGGAACAAATACAAAAAAGACAATAAAGTCTAGAGGGTACAGGCATATCCACTGTTGAAGATGGATTTGGATTTCCAATTTTGGATCCAATAGTTGTATTCAAAATTAACATACGACCTTTAGAATTGCCCAACTGATGGTATTATAAATGAAGACCCAAAAATGTTTCCTTTAGAATTCAATGTGCTATGTTGCAACTATGATTCTTATTCTTACGCTCAAAAATTGAAGTTGTTTCCATCCACCCTTAAGGATGCTACTTTATGTTGGTTTATTGGTTTAGGAACTAATACTATAAAAACATGGGATGAAATGAAAAAAATGTTCCTTGTAAAATATGATGATTCTTGCATTAACCGAGGAATAAAAGCGGAAAAGTTTAAAATGACACAAAGAAGATGAGAGTCTTGAAGATTACTTAGAAATATTTCATTATACTGTTAAAATATCAAGGAAGAATCCTCTATATTTGGATACAATTAAATTCATTTTACTTCATGGGATTAGAGATGAATGGATTAATGTGCTAAATTTAATGGTTAAGGGAGATATTTCTCACCTAACCTATCCAAAAATCTATGACTTGTGTATGCACATTTGTCGAGGGAATTCCAAATATGGTAAGGAGCCTAGGGATGTTATCTTTAGAGTCAATAAATCAGGCACTGGTGGGATAAGTAGATCAAATATTGGAAATTTATTAAACAATTTAAAAAAAAATATTCTCCGTACACTTGGTTCTCAATTAGATACATTAGCAATTAATCAAAAGAAATAGGTAGAGAATGAAACATTAATTATTTATTGTCCAAAATGTATAACAATACATCCTTTGAAATATTGTTCTTTCAATAATATTGAACTTTGTGGTATATGTATAGAAATTTATGATACAAAAGTATTCCCATATCTATCAGAATTCAAGGAAGCCTGCCAAATAAATCATGAAGCTACAAAGTAGTTGTGTTTCTTTGCACCAAAAATACCTTGGAATCTAAGGACTTTAGGTATATCTCAAGATCCCTCTCACTAATTCAATTCTTATTATTCAAATCAACAATATCCCCAATAGAATTGGACCATTCCTATGCCATGGAAAGCATGGCCACCAGAAAAATTCCAAACTCAACCTTGGTTATGGAATTGGATTGGCCTAAACCCTCTTATCCCTTTTCTTAAACCTCTTCTCCTTAACCATATTCAATCATTACTTTCAATCGACCATCGAGACCACCATAGCACTAGGGATAATACATGTCACCTTCACCGAGTTTTCTTAATCGGTCACCGGGCCAATGGGATACATAATAATTCCCCTTTTAAAACTTAACTCTGGTCTATTTTAACCATCCACTAGACACTAAGGATACTCTTCCAACTTCCATTTGTTTGGATTTGAATCTGGTCATGGTGAATGGTTTATCAACCAACCACCGACCCACCATAATATAAATCCACTAGGGAAATAAAATCTAGGTTTTTTTAGGGATTAAGGTCATTATGGTTACCCTTTGTCACTGCCACATCTACGCCACACTTCTGGTATATGATTCGATTACCTCCATTGGTCTTCCAGTTGATAAATGCGCACAATTTCGTCTTGTTGTTTGTCATATTTATTTTTTCCCTTTGAAGTTCATAGGAACTTCGACTCACTTCTCTTATAGGGACTTTTTCTTCTCATAAAGGTTAAAAATATCAAAGGTTGATTGTCTCACTCATAGATCTAATTCAAATTCATCAATCAGAAGGTGTTTACACATAACCCCAACCTCTCATTCATAGATTAATTAAATATTCAAACATATTAGTAGAGAGATGAAAACGCATAGTGATGGAGGTGTAAACACACAATTTTCGTTAAACCAAATTTTATACATATGGTTCTCCTACAAATCCAATTGACCTCCTACTTCTCTATTTTCCTAATTACACTCATTTGGGCTCTTCTTTATCCCTAACAACCCATCTAATTCAAGCTGAAAGGATTACATGAATGTTTGGAAGGTGAAACTTCTAGATCTCAAACAAACTCCTAAAATCTATAACTAATTACAGAAAGTAGAACCTTTGTCCACTTTGTGGTTTCATGCCTCAAAGGCTTGTACAAATAATGGAGAATATTTAACTATCTCCATATTCGGATCACATATTTACTCAAATTGGAACATTTTAACTAAACCAACCTTATCTACATAGTTGTGAGGATCTCATCCTCTTACAACATCTTCTCCTTCTAGAGGCTCAAATTACAAGATGGTTTCAAGAGAGATTCTCTTGCATCACTTGGAAACATGGTTGGGGAGGACTTGCCTATGGAACCATGCCTTCTCATCCTTATACTATGCAACAAAAATACACCCAATATCCTTCACAAAACTAGTATCCCCTACAAGTCCAACAACCATACCCTAATCATCTACCACAACCACAAATTCCGCAACCTCGAAAACTTCAATTACCATCAAATAAACCTACAAGACCTACACAACTTGTTCCTAACCTAAATAATAAAGTAGCTCAACCCTCTTACAATGTTGAGCTATAGAATTTTCCCACTTATATGATTAGTCCTCTTGATCTAAATGATATTCATGTTACATCAAGAAATGTACTTCATCAGGATGCTCCTATTACTATTGAAGAACTAATAGAGGAGGAATTTTCTAATAAAACAAGTAATAATGATAATCCTCATGCAATAAAACAAAATTCTTCATCTATAATAAATCAAACACAACAATATAGTACTCCACCTTTCCCAAAAAGGTTGGCATTAGAAAATCAAATCAAGCAATCCAGATATGATTTATTAGATGAGTTAAGGAATGTTTGTATTAGAAATCTATTATTGTAATAAATCAAAGACATACAAATTTATTCTAAGACAATAAGGGAATTGTGTATAAAGAAACCAGGAAGGTAAAATAAAGACCACAAACAATGTAAGTTATTGGTAAAATGGAATACCTTATGTTAGGTAACATTTATATGAAAAATTATGTTGATCCGGGTAGCCCCATTATAAAAATTCATATCAATAATGTTGCAATTGAAAACACATATATATTTAGGAGAAACAATAATTTTTTTCACAAAATGTACCATGGATGAATTGCAATTGTCTAATCTCCATGATACATCCACAATTTTACAACTAGCTAATAAAGAAACAATAAAACCAGAAGGTGTATTAGAGGATATAATAGTTTCCTTGGATTCTTGTGAGTAACCTATAGATTTCAAGTTTCTATAGCCAAAATCTAACTTGGGTTGTAACCCATTAATCTTAGGGAAGCCTTGGTTAGCTACAACTGATGCTTTTATCAGTTGTAGATTAGTGGATATGACAATTGCAAACATGGATCCAATTAAGAAATTCAATTTATATCCACCTACTAAATCTTTAACTGAATCAAAATTTACACAATTATTTCAATATACAAATACTGATGAGGAATTAGTACAACCTATATTAACTATTGACCAATTTATGAATATGAAAAATAATATCAAGGAAAATCAAATAATTAATTTTATCAATCATTTTGATTTTACTCAATATCATGGGGGGCAAGATACTTTCGGTCATAATCACATCTTGGATAAATATTTTCAAGAACAATTTACTATGGACACTATATCAACAATTCCATTTTCAATAACTTCTATTAATTCAATATCATAATTAAGTAGCACGACTATTGAAATTTATCAAGGAAAAACCTTAAATATCAATTCTAAACTTGAAGAATTTAAAAACGAACAATTAATCAAGAAGCTATGCATTCTAGTGCATTCACATGGGAATATATTGACATATATGGAATCCATATTAATGCATGTATTCATCATATTTCTATATAGGATAATTATATGCCAATCAGACAACCCCAAAGACATATGAACCCACTCTTGTAGGAAATTGTAAAAGATGAATTGGAGAAACTACTAAATGTTAATTTTGTATATCCAATTTATGATAGTCAATGGGTATATCCATTAGTGATTATTCCTAATAAAAATGGGAAATGCCACATTTGTTTAGATTATAGGGAATTGAATAAAGCAACCTTGAAATATCATTTCCCCTTACCATGTATATATCAACTTAGATACATTAGCAAGGAAATAATACTTTTATTTTCTATATGGGTTTAGTGGTTATAACAAAATTCAGATTGCTATAGAGGATCATGATAAGACAACATTCACAGTCCCATGGGGGACATACGCCTACAGAGCATTACCTTTTGGGTTGTGTAATGCACTTTCTACTTTTCAACATGTCATACTAGGTATCTTTTCTAACTTGATCCATGATTGCGTATACATATGTATATGTATGATTTCACTATGTATGGAAATGATTTTGAGGAAGCATTATAAAATTTAGAAAAAAAAATTAATCATATGTCAAGAAACTAATTTGGCATTAAGTAATGAACAATGCTATATATTGCAGACTGAAGGAATTGTTTTGGGTCATTATGTCTCATCTGTAGGAATAAAAGTGGATCCATCAAAGATAGAAGTCATTTCCAATATTCCAGTGCCGAAGACCCAAAAATATGTTAGGATTTTCTTAGGACATGTTGGTTACTATAGAAAATTTATTGAAAATTTCACAAAAAAATAATCTTCGTTATTTAAACTTCTCACTAAAGATTGTGAAATTTTCTAGAATGTTCCTTGCCACATTGATTTTGAAACTTTAAAAGAAAAAAATTACGTAGATCCTATTTTAATAGGGCCAAATTGGTCCATTCCATTTCATATATCTATAAATGCTTTAGAAACAACTTTAGAAGTAATGCTAGAAAAAAAAA
>ML796169.1:289968-300693 GCA_009831015.1 Picea engelmannii
TTAGCTAATTTCTTCTTGAGCACATTTATATCCTTCATATTAGACCCTGCAACAAGCATGCCATCTACATACAATAGAAAGATAATATAGCTTCCATTTTCTAGCTTTTTGAAATAAACATAGTGATTAGAATGACATCTACTGTAACCTTATTCTATCATAAACCTATCAAACTTCAAATACCACTTCCTTGGAGCTTGCTTTAGGCCATACAAACTCTTATTCAACCTGCATACCAAATTCTCCTTCCCTTTGACCTCATACCCCTATGGTTGTTGCATATAAATCTCTTCCTCCAAATCCCAATGAAGAAAATTTGTTTTAACATCTAATTGTTCAAGATGCAAATCTTCTACTGTCGTAAGACTTAAAATAGTCCTAATTGAAGTCATTTTAACAACAGGAGAAAATATTTCATCAAGATCTATACCTTTCTTTTGTGTGAACCCCTTTACAACAAGTCTAGCCTTGTATCACTTTTCGCCTCCATATTCTTCCTTCAACATGTAAACCCATTTATTCTACAATGCTCTTTTTCCTGTAGGCAACTGAACCAAATCCCAAGTCTAGTTATTTACCAAGGAATCCATTTCCTCCTTCATGCCTTGCTCCCACTTCTTTTTGGTGTCTACCTGCATTGCCTCTTCATAACATTCTAGTTCACCAGAATCAGTCAACAATAAATAATACAATGAAGGAGAGTATCGTTCAGGGGGTATACTTAGCCTGGTAGATTTTCTAACAACACTTGCAGGTGTTTGAGGTACATGTTGCTCCTATTGTTGTACATTTTTATTTTCTGGTTCCTTTGGAATTTCTTTTTCAGTGATCTCATCAAGCACTGTGTATTCTTGTTTTTATTTTCCTATTTCTTTCCCTTCAACTGATCTTTGTACATGACCTTATCATTGAATATGACATCTCTACTCCTAATAATTTTGTTATTTTCATAATCCCATAAGTGATAACCAAAATCATTAACACCATATCCAATAAAGGTACACTTCTTGGATTTTGCCTCAAGCTTTGTTCTATTTTCTTTATCAATATGGACAAATGCTTCACAACCCAAAATTTTCAAAAAAGAATAGTTTACCTTTTTTCCTGTCCATTCCTCCTCTGGAATTCTACCATCCAAAGAGCTTGAAGGTCCTTTGTTTATTAAGTAAACAACAATATCTACAACATATGCCCAGAACTATAAGGGAAAACCAGCATGCAATCTCATACTCCTTGCATGCTCCATGATTTTCATGTTCATCCTTTCTGACACACCATTTTCTTGTGGTGTTCTTGGAACTGTATTTTCTCTACGAATCTCATGGTATGAATAGTAATCATCAAACTCCTTGCTTCAATATTCACCTCCATTATCTAATCTGAGACACTTCATACTTTTTCTTGTCTCATTCTCAACCAAATCTTTCCATTTCTTAAAAGTATCAAAAACATCATCTTTTTGTCGAATGCAATAAACCTAAGTTTTTCTAGTTGCATCATCAATAAAAGTAAAATAATAATGAGAGGCACCAAGAGATAATACCTGAGCTGGCCCCATACATCTATATGCACAAGCTCTAACCTTTCATTCTTCTTTTCTTTTCCAACTCTGAGAAATCTGACTCTCTTCTATTTTCCATAAACACAATGCTCATAGAAGTCCGAATCAATTTTTTTAAGATCTGGAAACAAATTTATTTTGTGAAGTATCTGCATTCCCTTCTCACTCATGTTTCCCAGCTTATCATGCCACAGTGTTGTATCCACTCCTGTAGAATCTAAAGAGATAGAAGAGTCATTATTACCAGTACATAAATACAATGTACCTACCTTCTCTCCTTTTGCTATCACCAATGATCCTTTGATGACCTTCCACGTCTTATCTGTAAATATGGATATAAAACCTTCACTTGCCAACTACCATGTTGAAATTATATTTTTCCTTAAATATGGAACATGTATTACCTCTTTCAACAACCATTGGTTTCCATTGCGTTGCTTTATTTTTACCTTTCCCATTCCAACAATTTTACACGGTGCAACATCACCCAAATGAACGTATCCAAAATCACTTTGAACATAATCTAGAAAATGTTTCCTATGGGGTGTGGCATGAAATGAAGCCCCCGAATCTACTACCCAAGACTCAGAAATATTATCTACAGAAAGAATCAAAGAATCTTGTAACACATCACCTGTTACATCTTCTTCATGATTTCTCTCCTGCTATCCATCTCTTTGTTTCTTTGGAGATCTGTAGTCTTTCTTTAGATGTCCTTTCTTCCCACAATTCTAGCATTCTATCTTTCCAAGTCTGGATTTGGATCCGCCCTTCCTAGAATTCTCGTGGTTCCTTGGGCCCTTTCCTCTATCCTTTTGTCTACCCCTGTTCTCCATGTTCAACACATTACCTGATGTCTCACCTATTCTTTTCCATCGCATTTCCTCACTAAGGATAACACCAACAACATCATCAAATTTTAAAGTATTTGAACCAAAGACAGAGTTACTTACAACCATGACCAAGTCGTTCCATCTTTTTGGTAATGAGCACAATATTAGAAGAGCCCTAACCTCATCATCAAAGTCCACTTTTACAGAACTTAGTTGATTAGTAACTTTATTAAATTCATTTAAATGATCTACAACAGACCCACCTTCTTGTTGGATAAATTTGTATTTTCGACACACTAGTTCAGTGGGAGTTAACTAACTAGTTCTATTTAGACTTTCTATTTTTACCATCACTATTACGCATGCATGCATTCCTAAGGAAATCTAACTACTTGATTGTTTTTCTTAATTATGGAATGCTTTTTCCTATATATGAGTGTATTCCACTCATTCATTGTATCATATTGATCATGATCTATGTATCAATCATCAGCTCAATGGAGTAGTATGAATATATTTTCTCATTCTTCCATATTGAATCTCTCTTCCTTTCTTGATAATATTTGTTTGTACTTGATTTAGATAGATCTGCTGTGTATCTTTCCATGAAATACTGACATGGTATCAGAGCTATGCTGCTTGGAGCAAGCCAGACAAGCCAAAGAATAAGGAAAATCGGAGTTTCGACGAGCTAAATCCATGGTCATACATTTCAGTAGTTATTCCTCCCAAAATATTATTTGTTTGAGGAAATGGCTTGCAATGAAAGTAAATAGGCCCATTTTGGAAGTGGGTTTTCAACTGTTTGGCGAGATTCTTTACTTTTTTCTCAGAAAGTGAGTTGCAAGATAGCCTCCTAAAACTGATGCGAATCTGTGGCCGTACATTTCCACATTCATTTCTCCCAAAATATTAAATTTTGGAGGAAACGACCTATTATGAAAGTAAATCGGCCCATTTTGGAAGTGGGTTTTCAACCGTTTGGCTACATTCCTCTCCATTTTCTCAGAAAGTAAGTCGCAAGATAATCTCCTGAAACTGATATGAATTCTTAATTTCTTAATTTTTCACTTGCAGATTGAGAGTAAATTTTTAGGGGTTCTTCGAATCAGTGGTAGAGATGGATATGGCAACTATTATACAACCAAACTTGGTGGTAATACTCACACCATACAATTATTTTGATTGGAATCCCAAGGCATAATTTCAACTCAAAAGGAAAGGATTGTATAAGTTGATGATGGCGACAGAAACATAACCTGCATCAGTGATTGAGAAGATGAGATGGGTGAACCGTAAGGATGAGGACACAAGACTACTTCTTGAGTTAATATCCACTGATTTGTGGTTTCATGTTTCCGCATGAAAGACTCCAAACGAGATCTCGACCACCTTGGAAGGACTCTTTGGAAAGAAGGATGAGATGCGAGGTCATATGCTTGAGGTAGAGTTGAATACTTTAGACCCTAAAAGTTTTGATAATATACAAGATTTTTTTACTAAATTTAAATCTTTGTTATTAAGCTTGGGTGAATGTGGTATTGATAAGTATACACAAGAGAAACAACTTATTCTAAAAATCTTGGCAAAGCTAGGACCAGAATACACTGTATATGTCTCTAATTTCCATTTTGGCATATGTCTTTTTGGAACAAATTGGAAAATGCCTACATTGGCTCAGTACATCGAGTCTCTTACACAAGAGCAGACAAAACTCATACATATGGGCCTCATGAAAGATTCCAAATCACATGCACTCACCATGCAGGATGGAAAAAGGTCATTCAAACAAAATAAGAAGGAGGGATATTCCAAATCCTTTAATGATTCTTCAAGTTCCAAAGACTCTTCAGATTCCAAGAAGAAGAAGAAGAAGGGAAAGCAGTGCAGTTACTGCAATAAACCGAATCATGAAGAATCCACATGCATGAAGAAACAGATCGATCTTATGGCACATTCACTTCATCATAACAACCTTGGAAACTTCATTCCATAGGGAGTCAAGAAGCAGAAGGAAGAAGATCCTTCTCCTAAGAAAGGTAAACATCATGCTCTTGTTGCAATTAATTCCTCATCTGATTCATGGATTAAATATCCTCGTGCAACCCATCATATGGTAGCGAAAGAGGAAGTTTTCTCTTCCTTGAGTCCATGCTCAAGACCCCCTATTCTCATGGGGGATAATACTCCAGTAGCAGTAGCAAGAGAAGGGAGAGTGGAACGCCACAATGACAGTTTTGAGAATCTTTTACACGTTCCAAATATTTCTATGAATCCACTCTCAGTTTATCAGATCACTTAGAAAGGTAAAAAGGTTGAATTTACATCAGATTTAGTTTCAGTGATTGACATGCATGACAATTCCATCATTGTAATTGGTGAGGTGGATCACAAGTCAAGGTTGTATAAATTCACTAAGTTTTCTGACGATGACTCCTCTATTCTACTTACACATAAGGAGAGTACTTTTCATGCACCTCCAGTGCAACATGCATATACTCTTATTCTTCCATCAGTTTCATACATCAAAGATGATTCCATACACTCAGATTCTATGCATGGAAATAAGAAGGTAGTACATCCAGATAAGAATCTATCGCTGAAGCTTCAACAGATGCCCAAGAAGGCACATGCCACACTTCAGGCAACAAGCAACCTTGTAGGGAATCCATTGGATTCGAGGACTCGATCTCAGCATGCGGAACCTTCTCATGTATTTTCAGCTCCAGAACCTGTGATGCCCATGCATTTCTATATGGTTCAATCTAGTGATCCAAAAAACTACAGTAGGGTTGTGGGAAATCCATTATGGAAAAAAGCCACGCAGAAGGAGTATGACTCACTCCTAAAAAACCAGACTTCGAATCTGGTTCCACATCCACCAGAAAGGTATTTTCAGGTGAATATGGGTCCACAAGATCAAGAAGTACACGGCCCGACAGGTTGCCAAAGGACTTCATCAGATCCATAAATATTTCTACATCATCATGAAGACTTTCAATGAGCAGAAGTTTCAGACTTTGCGGGATCGTCTTGCAGTGAAGAACACAGTTGCCTAGCAGCTATCATTTTCTTCTTTTGATACATTATCTTTTGAGGGGGAGGTTTGTTCCCATGTCATTTTCCCTCTTTCCTCACTTTTATTCAGTGTTCATTAGTTGCATTGTACATGAGTACCTAAAATGGCCTAGTAGCCAGGACTCATTTTTTACTCCATAGTAATGTTCAGGGGGGGTGTTGGAGAAATTTCTATTTTCGACACACTAGTTCAGTGGGAGTTAACTAACTAGTTCTATTTAGAATTTCTATTTTTACCATCACTATTATGCATGCATGCATTCCTAAGGAAAGCTAACTACTTGGTTTCTTTTATTAATTATGGAATGCTTTGCCCTATATATGAGTGTACTCCACTCATTCATTGTATCATATTGATCATGATCTATGTATCAATCATCAGCTCATTGGAGTAGTGTGAATATATTTTTTCATTCTTCCATATTGAATCTCTCTTCCTTTCTTGACAATATTTGTTTGTACTTGCTTTAGCTAGATCTCTTGTGCAGGTTTCCACGAAACACTGACACTTATGACATATTCATATTAAATAATCTCTTCATCAGAAATACCTTATTGGACGCCAAGGGTTTTTCATAAAATTTAGCCAATGCGTCCATCCAAGCCTTCGTTGTATTTTCTTTTGAAATATTGAAAGCCACCGATGCTGCCAAGCTCAATTGTATCATTCCTAGAGCCTTTCTATCAAGAATCTCCCATTCTTCATCCTTCATAGCCATCAGTTTCTTTGCTACTCCACCCAATGATAGGAATAGATCCTTCTAATATAAATAATCTTCCATCTGCATCTTCCATAACTGGTAGTTTTGGCCGTTAAATTTTTTGACCCTAAACTTTCCATCTTCCGACATTGCTCCCACTCGAACCAGGAACCCTCTTTTCCTGCGAGTTACCTTTCCTTCTGATACTAGTTGTTAGAAAAGTAGGATCGGGGAGCAATAAAATAAAACATGGAAGATACACAATACAATAGAGACACAGATATACGTGGTTCACCCAGTGTGGGTTATGTCCACCAGAGAAATTGCCAAGTCCTTGCTTTAATATTATCCAACAAACGAAGGGATACAACCTACAACAAACCCGTTGTAACTTCCTCTTCTTCCTCTTACAGTCTCCTATCTCAAAATACAATATTCTCCATGATACATATTCGTGATACATTTCCCTCATAAGAGAGGTTTTCCTTCTAGGGAAAAAAACCCTAACATAAATTATACCATTAGATTTGCGACCTTAGAATGAACGATCCAGATTTACAATGAAATTGCAATATACTTTTACAAAGCAATTTTTCCTTGAAGGGCTTCTCCCCTGAGCCCCCCAGCTTGGGGGATATCCCCCCTGGACCCCACAGAGGGGGTAACCCCCCTCTGCACTCCTCCACGTGGAAGAGAGTACATACTTCTAGGGTGTAAATACTTCATGGGGTATAAACACGGCTGAAAACAAAAGGCCTCTGAATCAGGAAGATAATCAGGCTCCACAACCAACAATTTCATTATTGATACTCGTCGAGTTAATGCTTCCAAGTCAGTTGTCATGCCTCATGATGTTCAAGGGAAGTTTCACTTCAAAACCATCCATCTGCATTATTTCCAGTTTCCATTTCATGTGTTAGTCCATACTCATTTTATTCACCATCTTACATCACGTTTTTGTGTCATTTTCATGTCGATGATGGGGTATACATCAAGGCCCTCCTTTGACGAGTATTTTCCTATTGAATTCAACTCATTATCTGGGAATTAGAATTAGAAACTAGTTAGTACCTTGGGACCTGCATGCCTCAATAGCATGCCTCCTCTCTTTTGATAGTAGGTCTACATTATTGACCTCTAATCAGATGATTCCATGAATGTTTGACTTCAACTCATTTATTCACATTCGCTGGAATGTACTAGGGTACCTTGGGAGTCATTAACATCACTGGTGATTTCCCTTGCACTTGTTAATGGTTTACCTCAATGACCAATAATCAAGTAGTTTCTACCATGTTCAACATCAAAACATCTATTCACATGGCTATATTTCTACCACATCAGGATTGGGACGAAGACCCTGGGTTGAGAGTTCACTCTGATATCTGCTTTGTCTAGGATGTGAAAGGAGATCTTTTGAGCATGTTGATATATAGACTATCACATAGATCCACATTGTATTGGTTTATGGATATGTTTTATCATCTTGTAGCTCCACTGTGTATTTATCATGGCTACGATCAGTTCGTGTCCTAGAGGTATGGATCCACATTATATCTTTGGTGGCCATATACTTAGTAAATATATTTCATGGATCCATAGTGTGTTGGTCGACATTCATGCTTTGATTCATCTCGTATTCTAAGCATAGGTATGTCTGCCTCGAAAATGGAACATATATTAATATTGTTTGATGGTTTTTTGCAGCTTATTCTAGGTTCTCCAACTCCACACCCTTGCATTGAATATTTGTAAAGTGTTTCGACCATCAGTTTCTCTTCTGAACTCACACTTTAGGGGTCATATTGTTACACCAAATTTTCACACCTAGGTACCTCATCCTAAGTGTTGTAAATGTCATATAAGTGTCTCATACACCTCGACATCATGGAATAATCTATGTCACAATCCCTAGTCAATGTGGAGGAGGGATATATTACATGAAGGAAAAAATACCAAGTGCACATGAATTATTATTAATATTCATGAAAAATAAATTAATTAAGTGTGAGAATCCACCTTACAATTGGTTTCCTATTTTTTAGGGAAGGTGGAGGATCTCATGGATGGTTGAAATATTTCCTCAAAATCCTTGAGAGATATTTCCTACCTAAAATACTTAAGAGATATTTTCTCCCTAAATATCTTAGAGATCCCATTTTAGTGGATCTAATGAGTGATCCTCTCCATGGTGGTTAAGCATCCAAATCCTATATAATGAGGGATTTCCATGGAGAAAATGGTGGATATTTGAGGTATCAAACTTATGGTCTTGGTAGAAATATTTAGGATATCAAACATATGATTTTGGGAGCTTTGTGCAAGGGATGGATGAGGAGGACTTGGGGAAGCTGCTGCAACTGCATCTACATTCTGTAAGTATTTCTTTAAGAGTTCTCATTAATATATTGCTTGGCCTATTTCCTTCTAACCTATGTCTCTTTGCATATGTTTTTATTATAGATGGATTTGATTGGACTAATCTTATAGAGTAGAGTAGGAGTTCTTTGTATTGATGTCCATTGCATTACAGGTGTCATACAGTGCTAAGGAGCTTGAAGATCAAGGTCAAGTTGGATCAACGAGGACTAACATCGGAATAAGGTGCATCACACTTTCTTCCTTCTCCATATATTTTTGATTAGTTAGTTATATTCAAAGGAATGTTAGTGTCCATTTTCACTTTTCTGTCTTGGTATAGGGGTCTAGAATCCAAGAGGATATTCACTTGTCTAGAGGGGAATTTTCCTACAACAATGGGCCAACCAGTGCAAGTTGAATAAATGCCTCTGCAAACCCAGGTACTCATAAATCAATTTGAAAAGTGGGCTCTAGACTTCATGGGATATATATTTCCAATGTCTAGAAAAAATAGGTATATTTTGGTATGTACTAATTATGTCACTAAATGGGTAGAATATAAATATATTTTACATGATACTGAACAAGCTATTGTAGATTTTTTATTTGAGGATATATTTACTCGTTTTAGTGTCCCAAGAGAGATTGTTATAGATCAAGGCACTAATTTCACATCAAAATTTGTACATACAATCATATAGAAATACTGGATGAGGCATCAAAAATATTCCCCATACCATCCACAATCCAATGGGACAGTGGAATCCACAGAAAAATTTATTGAATCCATCTTAACCAAAATTGTTCAGCTACACCATCGATATTGGGAAAATCGGCTTCTAGAGGCACTTTGGGGATATTAGAAAACATGGAGGAATACAACTTGGCATACACCACATTGTCTTGTATATGGTAAGAAGGTTTTGTTGTATATTGAGTTCCATATCAAGACTTTCAATACAACAACCAAGCTAATAATAGATCTCTCAGAAGCTTAGTAGTGGAAGATAACACAACTCAATGAATTGGATGAGATTCAACAAGATGAAATTCAACATACCACTATCATCCAAAAACAAACAATGAAATGGTATGACAAGTTCATCAGAAATAATAAATTCAAACCAGGGGACTGGGATCTCTTATTTGATTTGACATTTAAATTTTTTAAAGAAAAGATTAGTACTCGTTGGTTAGGAGCATATGTGATAGAGACAATTTTTTATAATGGATCAGTTAAAATCAAAACTATTAATGTGGAAGGAATTTCTTTTCTAGTAAATGGGAATAAACAAAGGTTATATGAGAAGCATTCAAATAGAGAAAAAATTGTCCATAATTTTCTTCAACAACAAGAGATGGAGATAGTGAGTAAGGGAAATCCCTCACTTGGTCTTGTTTCAAATTGATCTTCCTTTATCATATATATATATATATATATATAAACAAAATAAAGTAAATAAAGTAAATAAAAATAAAAGTTCAGTTTGTGAAAACTAGTTTATTGGTGCAACTGTGCAAGAATTATGTTTGAAAACTAGTAATCTAGAAAACATAATTAAAGATTTTTTCATAAACCATAGGGTTTGTCCAGATTCTATTCAACATTTTTAGTGTTCCATCTTTTGATTTATTAGCATTAGAATTCTTTTCAGACCATAGAAAGTCAGTTTTGTGCAGTACTTAGATAGATTCTTCTTTTCCAGATTTCAAATCCTAGGGAATTTTAGAGTTTCTCAAATTTTACATGGAATCCCCAAAATAAATTCAGTGTTAGTTTATATAATGCTTAAGCTTTAATTTCTATTCAAAACATCAAATTTTCACTACTGCAACATTCTAGATTTCGTTTAGACCAAACATTTCAATTCAAATATAGAGTTCACAGATAAAAGGGTTCTGTAGTTATAGTAACTTTTAGTTTCTACCAAAAGTCATTTGTACTTGTTTTTCAAGAAATTGTTAGACATTAACTTATTTTTAAAACTAGCATTAGAACAATGTATGAATTTCATGCAAATTTTCATGAAATTCAATTATGAAGTCTTCATTAGCAATCAACATCTTCATATTTTGATCAATCATATTCAGATTCCTCATCTATAGATTCTTGATCTTTATATATTCATCAAATTCTTCATAAATATCAACATTCTTTAGACCTTCATCAACATTTCTAGAATCTTCAACA
>ML796169.1:302722-313833 GCA_009831015.1 Picea engelmannii
TTCAAAACTTGAAACTATAAAACCTAGAGGAAAACCTGGAGGAAAAACAATAGAGAAAATGGATAAATTCAAGACTAGAGGCTTGAATCCAGAAGTGGAAATTGGGGATAAAAATTCAAAATCCAGAGGATTTGAGGGAATAGTTGATGTTGTGCAGAATAAGAAGAGGATACCATGACATTGAAAAACATAATCCATTGACTTGGATTAGATTCCTTTACTAGAATTACATTACAATGAGACAAAACAAATTAAAAACAAAAACACCAAAAACAGGCCAAAAATAGACCAAAAAACAATGCATTTTTTTTTCTTGGGGAATACACCCCCAAACCTCCAAACAGGGGGGAAGAAATCCCCTCCTTGTGAACCTCACTTTCTACCATTCTAGTGTAGAATACACATGATAATCATGAAAAGAATATAACACATACCCAACAGGGTGGGGGCTCTCTTTCATTTTCTATATTTAGATTGTATGATTCACAATCCCTATTGATCCCACCAAAGTGGTTTCCAACTATGAATATTTGTATTAAAGGGAAAGGAATTGAAGCATATCCACATCAAAAAACATCAAGGGAGGGTTGGGTACCTAAATTAATGTTATTGGTAAAGGCTTGGGTATTTAAGTCAATGTTATTAATCCTATTTGTGTTTTCTTTAGCTATGAAAACCAATAATATGGCAAAGGTTGTTTGCAAATAATAGTTCTCTACAAACAAATGGAACACTAATATTGATAGCTAAAACTCATTGAATAGAAAGATCAGAACATTTTACTAAGAGCTAGGGAGTAGGTTATTAACATCTAGCATCCCTAATTTAAACACTAATATGTCTACTTATATCTTCATTATCCAAGCATCTACCTAAGGATTATTATATCTAAAGATGAAGAGGGCTGATTTTTCACTATGTTTAAAATTACAAGGACCCAAGGAAGAGGGCGTGACATTGCTTTAAATTCCTTCATGAATCCTTTACTATTTCATAATTAGATAGAAAACAATCATCTTCTAACTAAAGAGGGCTGATTTTTCACTATGTTTAAAATTACAAGGACCCAAGGAAGAGGGCGTGACATTGCTTGAAATTTCTTCATGAATCCTTTACTATTTCATAATTAGATAGAAAACAATAATCTTCTAACTACTTTCTAGTGAATATTGGTCATTCTTGACTTGAGAGAAGCCCCTCATTAGGTTGAATATTTTCTAAGGTGGAATCTAGAGTTTTACTTGTAAAACAACAATCATTCTTACTAGAGACCCCACCATAATATGGAATCCCTCTCTGAGCCCAAATTTTCTTAAATACATCATTAAATAGTTTTCCAACATGACCTCTATTAAAAAATTTACCAATATGACATTTGTCAAACTATTTTATAACAATCTTGTGAACTCTTTAATATTATGTGTTATGAGTTCATTTTATTTAAAATGTTACAACTACAATTACATATCTTTAAGTGAAAAGTTTATTTTATCGTTATAAATTAAAATGTATTTACATAAATACTCTGATACTTCCTTCTTATTTATCAAATGAAACAAATAACCTTATTTATAACAATTTTGTGAACTATTTAATATAATGTGTTATGAGTTTATTTTATTTAAAATGTTATTACTGCAATTACATATTTTTATGTGAAAAGTATATCTTTATAAATTAAAATGTATTCACATTAATACTCTAGTACGTCCCTTTTATTTATCAAATAAAACAAATAATCTTATTAGTCTCTACCAAAGGGCTGGGATTATAGAAATGAGTTTTCCTTTGACTCTATATTAATTTATTGTTGACTTTAAATTTGTGTGCTACATCCAATGAGTAACATAGGAAATCAATATATGTATTTTTTTAAATAATAAAAAACATATTTTTCTAAAATTTTATTGGCTAATATCTTTGATGTGTTATTGCAGGCTTCACGTCCTTCAATGTATAAAATTTAGTACACAATTAATGCATTTGATAGTTTAACACAGATATTAAGTGCATTTATTGACAAGGATGTTGGGTGCATAAATATAGTATTTTGAATGCTTTTATTTGTGTTTTTATTTTTATTTTTTTCTTGAAATCTTAGTCTGAGGGATTGGGCTCGGCTAGACGTAGCCATAATTGAATTTTAGGGTGGGTGAGACAATTTGGCTTTCTTTCCATGCAAGATTACCACTTGGTTGGTCACACGTACGCTCACTCTCGTGCAAACAAACACAACAGAATGTGATGTTCAAACACGATCAATATTCTACAGAAAGGTGAAATGGATAGACTACCAAACCTTGGGAGTAATTGAGTTCCATTGATTATGGAAAGAAAAATATCTACTTGTAAGAGAGGCATTCTTTTAAGTGTGTTTGTTTTTAAGGTGTATTGGTTTGTTTTATTTAATGTGTTTGCGTGGGTATATATAAAGAAATAAATTGATAATAATAAATATATACAAATTAAATTAAAGTGAGAGTAATAAATATGATAATAGATAATGGTATACATTGTATATCACCAGAATTTTTTTTAGGATTTAAAAAATCTCTTTATCCTTTTGTTATCCTTTTATAATTGAAATCTAAAGAGTTTATATATAAATAAGGTTTGGAATTTCAAATTCCATTGTGTGTTAAATGAACATTTAACAAAGGTTGTATGTTTTTTATTAGTCTTGGGACTATAGCAATGAGTTTGTCTTTGACTTTATATTAGTTTATCGTTGACTTTAAATTTGTGTGCTACATCCAATGTGTAACATAGGAAATCAATATATGTACTTTTTTAAATAATAAAAAACATATTTTTCTAAAATTTCATTGGCTAATATCTTTGATGTGCTATTGCAGGCTTCACGTTCTTCATTGTATAAAATTTATTACACAATTAATGGATTTGACAGTTTAAGAAGGATGTTGAGTGCGTTTATTAGGGGAAGTCGATCATATTTCCTAAACTTAACACAACTTTTTATGATTGGGTTGAAGCCTTGAATGATTGGGTTGAAGCCCGTGCCGTCGAGGTGGACGGATATTTATTAATTATTTATGTAATAAATTTTCGCATGAGGTATCATCCTTGAAAATGGAAAAATACTTGGAAATTAAATTATGATAATGATGAATAGTTTTATTTATATATAAATTAACAATAAATATATCAAATTAATTAATATAATAATGTTTATATTTTAATTAATAAAAAGTATTAAATTAATTCATATACTAAAAATGATTAATACAAAACATTGCAAACTATAAGTTAGTCACAATAAAGTAAGAATGTGGCTAGTAATTATTTATCTCCAATTCCAAATCTACTTGGCAGGGACTAAGCTGCCATGCAACCCTTGTTTATAAGCAATCTCATGAACTCTTTAATATTATGTGTTATGGTTTCATTCAATATTACGAACTCTTTAATATTATGTGTTATCGGTTCATTTTATTTGAAATGTTACTACTAGAATTACATACCTTTAATACTCCCCTCTTATTTATCAAATGAAACCAATAATCTTATTAGTCCCGCGAGGGCAGTATAGCAATCATATGGCATTGAATTTATATTAGTTAGTTAAGGTTTGAATTTTAAATATTTTTATGTTAGCTAAAGTTTTATTTATAGTTTGTATTTTATTTATTTAGAAAACATAAACAATTTTGTTTATTTAAATTTTGATTGGTTGTAAACTTTCATCCATTATTATAGATTTGGTAGAAAATTTCTTGGGAACAACATCGTCGTATTAAAATATATTAAATAACGACATAGCCTGGAGCAGGAAGACTCATTGTTATCTAAAAGTTCCAAACCAAGTTATCCACAACCAACAACAACAAGTACTCCAAATTCGTATGCTGAGCCTTTCCATGGAATGAATTTGGATCCACATGAATTCTATTTAACGAAACTTCTTCCATAAAGTTCTCGCAACTACCATTTTTGGGTATGCAATTTCTCAACAACCAAAGTATGGTAAAGATGGCCCTAACAACTAGCCTTCAGAAAACCAGTCCAAGCCATAGGAAAAGAAGGGTAACAAAAATACAAAGAAGGACACTAGAAAATGGTGTGATTTCCACAAAATCCCCTGCCACAAAACCAATGAATGTCACTCAAAAAATTTATTGGTGGCTGAGATCAAAGAAAAGGATTTGAACCATGATTCATAAATACTTTTAGAAGACAAATCATCGACGCAGACCCCACTTCTATTGTTGCAATTGCAACAATTCAACCAGAAGAACCAACATATATTGAAGAGGAGGAGCGCCTTTTTCATTAACATATGTGGGTCAAGGGGACCCCACTACATTTTATTGTTGATAGTGAAATCTAGAAGAACCTCATCTTAGCAAAGGTCATCAAACATTTGGGACTGTCAACAACACCACACTACTAACCATACAACATTGGGTGGCTTTGCCAGGGACGCGATCTTCATGTCAGCCAACAATATCGATTTTCATACGACATCTAGCCCTTTAAAGGTATTATGTGATGTTTCCCCACTGGATGTATGTGATGTTTTGTTGGGCCAACTATATATGTGGAAGCGTCATGTTATTTATGAGTCGCAGCCTCGTAGTGTCATTATTATTCTGGGGGGTCATCTCTATAGGATACCAGAGGTAGTTTCAACTAGTGTCCCACCTAAATAGTGCTGCAAGGTAGTATATCATGCTACAAAATCTGTTCAAAAAGTGAATAGAAGGAAATTGCAACCACTGTAGCCTCGGTCTAAACACCTTCTATACAAAAAAAGCAGGTCGATAAGATTGCAAAAAAGCGCAAAGATTCCTTTTGCACACAATCATCTTAGGTAGCCCAACTAGTTAAAAAGGTCCAACCCTGCCAACAACAGGTTCATGACAGTCTCCAACAAGCTAAGAAGCACGACTTCTCTAGCAAGATAAGCAACTCACCAAGGTTCAGATTCAACAAACACTTTCCCCTCTCCCTCGAGAACTCAACGCAATGGAGACCATTGCTTCCTAAGGAGGGAGGATTGATCTAGGAATATCTTGGTGGCCACCCACCTAATCCAACTGGCTCAAAAAAGTTTGTTAGTAATTTACTATTGTTAGTAGTTTTTCAGTTCCTAAACTCCTAGGGCCGTTTTAAGGACCTAAACAACATTTTTTGGGGATTTAGGGCCCAAGCATATACTAAAGGCATTGACTTGGGCCAGTCAAAAAACATTCTTCTCGATTATACCTTTCCAACATTGTGCCAAGTGCCCCAAACGAAAATTGTATGCAAAAGTTATGCCCCTGGGAAGTTGACATATCAACTACCCCCATCGAGGCCTGCAAACCTTTTGGATTTTCATCTTCCGGGGTTAGGGTTTTGGATTTTCCTTATGTTAAAAAGGCCTTTGGAACCTCATTGTAAAAAATAATTTTCTTGCGAATGCGAGTATCCATCACATATCTTCTTAGAGATAAGCTACCACCATTCTAGCGAGTCTTTCACTCTGTACTTTTACAGTCCATGTACATTTCTTTCATTAATAAAAATCATGTATTACTATATTTCTCTATTTTTGGAAATATTTATGTGTATTTTGTTGTAATATCTTTGCTTTCATTTCTTTCTCAAAAATAATCTGGATCACTAGAGGAGTTAAACAACTTTCAACCATGCTTTAGATTTCTAGGAGGATTGTCCAGCGGAATTCCTCTTTAATAATGATAGAAGAAACAAAGCATTCTTGAGCTTCATTTAATCTGTGTTGCGGAAGCATACTAGACCAGGCGTTGTCATCAGATGAAATCAAGTGATCTTCGGTGTGACCATAATCATGGTCACTGCCATAATAAGAGGAATAAACTTTGTGTTTCCATGTCTCATTGTTGGAGGAATGAAGCACATAATAGTAAGTATGGGACTACAGCTGGGGAGGAAAGTTTGTGCATTTTTTTCACCGCATGTTGATCTGTAGTAACATAATGTAAATGATAAACATTGTAAATCTATGAAATCTCAGACCGACCATTTTTTCCAGAGAACACAGGGATTTATACCAAGAACTTTTTAATAGAAACATATATTATATGTTAGCTTTGGCTTCTACAAAATTTAAAACCAAATGCACATGAGAAACAAATACTACTAGCTAGATTTATGGAGAAAAAAAATTAGGCTCAAGAAACAACATTCGCTAATTTTTTTGATGAGATTCATGCATGAAACAGTATAAAAATTTCAATACAATATAATTCCTATTTTCCCTGGAAGGGACTAAGCTGCAGTGCAACACTTCTATATAACAATATTTTGAATTATTGAATATTATGTGTTATGAGTTCATTTTATTTAAAATGTTACTACTACAATTACCTATCTTTAAATCTTTAAATGAAAAGTTTTTTTTTTATCTCTATAAATTAAAATGTATTCACATTAATACTCTCATACTTTTCTCTTATTAGTCCCTGTCGTAGGCATAGAGGGACTATAGCGATTGATAATTCGTTGACTTCGTATTAGTTTTTCCTTTGACCACAAATATTTCCATAATATCTATTCTTGGAACTAGGGAACTAAAAACATTGATTTTTATATAATAAAAAATACCATATATGTCATGATCTGATTGGATAACAGATTGGAGGTCTTATTGCCGGATTCCTTGTTCCCAATGTTATATATGTTGGCATATCCAAAGTATTTGATCGTATATGGTCATTTTGAATCATATGTTTTCTTATGCATTGCTCGAAGGTGGATTAATGCTATCATTAGTTCGAATGTTTGTCTTAGCATTTTATGGTAACATTGTCTTAGATCAAATACGGTGTTTTTTTATTTGTACTAATCATATTGAAATGTTTAGATATCCAATATTTATATTGATCGATAATTCCAAAGTTTATAACCTTGTATTGTGATTTATTTTTTTATTTGTGCTACTATTATTAGTCCCTATGGAATGTATTTGTATTGAAATGTATTGACACTTTTTTTGAGGTGCTTGAATAGGCCTGACAA
Organism: Picea engelmannii; assembly: GCA_009831015.1. Lineage (NCBI taxonomy): Eukaryota > Viridiplantae > Streptophyta > Pinopsida > Pinales > Pinaceae > Picea > Picea engelmannii. The sequence continues at coordinate 309,725 of ML796169.1, forward strand.
CTTAAATGTTTACATGACACAAGGTCCTCCAACAGGCTTGACAACTTAAATGTTTGCATACCGCGAGGCCCTTAGACAGCCTGGAAGCCTTAAATGTTTATCTAAATACGCTTCTAGGAGTACATTCTTCCTCGAAATTTTCCATACAATGTTACAGTGATTTTCGACAATATTGTTGTCCACTGCCACTTGAATAGGCATTGTTTGTTTTTGCAATGAAATTTCGTCATTGTTGAAGCTAGATACATTTTTTATTGGTTCAGTGAAATCCTCTTCTTCGTTGGTTCGTCAGTTGCTGCTTTTTGTTGTTGTTTGGTTCACAATTCGACCTGGGCTTTTGCCTTTCATTGTTTCAGAGTAAGTTTCCATGCCATAGTTTCATTTTCTATCCCTTATTTGTTTTTCAGTGTTTGCATTTTGCAAGTAATAATGTTTTCTTATTTCTATTGGCATGCTTGTCATATGTTTTTGGTTCCTTCTGTGCTTCGGCTGCAGTTTCGTAATTGTTGGAGATACATATGTTGTTTTCGGGTTTGGTGGTTGTTTCTTGTTCATTGGTTAGTTGGTTCGTCGGTTGCTAGTTGTGTTTGTTTGCTTCAAGTTTACGATTTGGGGCCCTATGGTTGTATTTGGGCCTATTCATGCTTTCGCATTGGTTTGGTGGTTGTTGTTTTCTTTTGTTTGCTTCAGATTTGCAGGGTTGGGGTCCTGCGCCGACAGTTGAAGATGTTTTTGTTTTTTTTGTACTATCATTATTTTCTTGGGCGCTTTACGGTGTTCATCCCCTGTACCCATGAGTGGACATGCGGTTGTGTTATTTTCCCTGTCTGGCAAGGTCGATATTTTTTCTGCTATGAGATTTTGATGGTTCTTCATTGTTGACATGATAGAAAATAGTTGCATGAAAAATAGTTCGTGAAGCACATGTGAAATCACAATATCCATTTTTTTTGTTAAAATAAAACATATGCACATTGCACTTATAAACCATGTATAGTGAAATGTGCCCATATGACAATACATGTTCTTTATCCTCTACAAAGACTAGTGTGCCCACGATACAATTTGTCGTGTACTTGAGATATGATATGTACAACAAAGATACTGCAAAATTATATTTTCGTGTCTGGAAGCATGTCTGTGTAGTTTTCCACAGAAAACCAAAATCTTGTATCGTGGGAACAACAGTCTGTGTAGAGGATAATGAACATGTATTTCCATGGGTGGAAGCATATTTGGATACTTGTCATGGAAAACCAAAAAACATTTATCTACGACCATGCAATTTTTTAATATTGTGTGGCTTCTAATATATTTTGGGTAGGGGAAAAAATTACATAATTACAACTATGGATGGAGAAGCGTAAAGGCTCATGTTTTTGCCTATCTTTTATTCTATTCGTTGAGTCTCATTTATTGTATGTACATATTACTTGTTCTCTTGTGCATACCAGTTTCCATTCATGTTCATTGTATTTTGTGTGTTCCCACATTCAAACAAACAGAATAGCTGGAAAAAATGACGAAGTCTTGACTGATCGGTTGAACAGGAGATAAAAAGGTACATGCTTTCATATTGCATTGTTTTGTATTTCATTTACTGTCTTTATATGTGTTCACCTAGTTTGTTGTATGTATATGTTGTGTGCCTTCCTACATAATAACTTATCTTCATTACATGTCTTCATGCATACTAACCTCATTCATGTCCGTTGTATTTTTCCATTTAAACAAACAAAATGGCTGGAGAGGATGATGGAATCTTTGGTGGGAATGTAGACAAGGAGTTACAGAGGTGGATACATGTACTCTTATTTCATATTCCAGTGTTCAATGTTTCATTTACTGTATGTATATTTGTTGTGCTTTCTTTGCTGCTTTACACCCCTTTTTTTTAATTTATTCTTTTTTCGTTCTTTTCTTCCTTCAAACATATTTTTTGGGGTTTAGATGTATGTATATACTATGTATGTTTATGCGTATTCTCATGTGAATCATATTATGTTTTATGTTTCATTGGAATAAATAGAACTATTTATCTTTCTTTTACATGACTAGCTTTCCTTCATGTCCATTGTATATTTGACGTTGCTACCTTGGAAGAATGATGCAGGAGAATCACATAAAGCCAAAGATACGTGCCTAACCAAAGGAGACAGCTAGAAAAGTGCGAGCACACATTTTGAAGTGTTTTGAATATTAATGAATGGACATTAATGTAATAGCTAGGGAAGCATACTTACTTTTTTTTTGTTTTGGAGATTGTAAACAGATCTTGAGCGTTTTTCTCATCTGTCGAATGTAGAGGCATTTATGCGTAATGAATGCAAGTAGGTAGATATGAATGTTAGATTAGACAGTTTAGTAGTGTAGGAGGGAAAAAGGATGATAGACACCCTCAACCCTTGCACCATTGTAACATAATTCATAATTCATAAGCTGTAGAGATGCAAAAGAGAATAGAGGAGAACATAAAATTTTATGCATTTTTAGCTGTTGATATTTACCATGTACAGGAGCACTGGAATTAATAGAAGAAATCTTTGATTCCAAATCGATGTGTTTGTTATGGTTGTTGGAACCACCTGTTGAATGGTATGTTGCAGGCTTGCTTGTATTCTCTGTATGCATTTCTTTCAATGTTATGTATATTTGTAGGTTCTGGAATTTTATGTTGAATGTTTGAATTTTGGGTAAGGGAAGAATGAGTTTCAATTGTTTCTCCTCTTGAGAAACCCTGCAAGAGTGTAGTGGAGGGTCTACAAGGAGTGCATCGACCAGACTCTGAGTTTCATCTTAGAACTCTCAGAAGAGATTCAGATTGCATTTTTACAGACACGAGAGTCGTGCAAGGTGTGCGCAAGCTGAGTGAAGTCTTGGATTTTACAAATCCAGGAGGAAGATTGAGAGACTACTATTGCAAAGAGTGCACAGGATCGAAGACTCAAATAACCAGAGGTTATTTGAATGTTTGTTGTAAGGAGTGCATGCAGGGATCCATTTGGAAGCTTGAGTTTACAAGTGAAGCACAGGAAGGATTTAACCTTTAAAAGTGGTCAAAGGGAGATGAAGGTCGAAATCGTCTCATAGAAGTCAAGTTCAGGAAGGAAAACACCGAGTTCTTTGGGTAGACATTATTGAGAAGTGAATCGGGCGATTAGAATTCTCCGTGGAGAACTCAAGAAATCGCGAGGACCGTAGGATCGAGAGGAGTTGTAAGATGGTTAGAAGTCGAATGAACCCACCACCCTGATATCAATAATCAACGTGGACCGTTGATCGTGCTCGGTTTGAGCCGCTAGATCATTTCGTGAATATGGGTATTGGAGAAACAAGTGATTTTGGAGTCAAGAGTCATGAATTACCAGTTCACAAAACCCCGAAAAGATCTGGATTGTCGGATCAGGGGAGGCTCACAGTCGTCGATCTTGTCAAAAGCGCAATTTCGAAATTGGGGAATCATAGAGGAAGAGGAACTATTGGCTATTTTCTCAAGTCCTGAAACCCTGAAGCTAGTGGGTGACAAGTGGCGTGTACTCGTCACCTTGGAGGAGTCAATCTTTGTTGACATTTCACGCTTCGACTATTGCAAGAGTTGTGGCATTGCATTGAGAACCTCCAACTAGAGAAACCCAAAATCCTTCGTGGGCTTAAACAAAGGGTTTAATTAACTCTTGGCGAGGTTTTGGAAAAGATCCTAAGTAGATCTCGTCCTAAGGGCAGAAGGTTTGTGTTAGTTGTGGTATCAGAGCACATAACCAATTCTTTTCTTTCTGTAGTAGAGAGAAGAAGAGAGGAATTCTACAACCATGCTACTGAGAAGAAGAGACAGGAAAATGCATGATCCTGCAGTGGAAAGAGAAATGCATGAATTACGTGTTAGGCTTGATTCTATGGAGACAACACAAAGGCACACAGTTGACGTTGGGGATATCATCGAAGATGAAAGTGAAAATGAAGCTAAAAACAAAGAAGTTGTGGCTGAAGATGCTACAGAAGAACACTTATTTAGGGTTGTTGCAAGGATAGGTGCCAGAGAAAAAATGGGCATTCCCATGTATGAGGGAAACTTAGATGTTGAAGAGCTTCTAGATTGGATTAGAACTCTA
>ML796170.1:0-21835 GCA_009831015.1 Picea engelmannii
TTGTAGAAGTGTCGTAATTAGGTGGTAGAGCCTACCTCTACATGGATTCCCTAGGTAGATTTTTTGCTGCATTTTTTGGTGTCCATCCTGTCAGTTATGACTATAGGCTTGGAAGTCCTTGTTAGTCCTGTAATGATTACATAATGAAGCCTCATTCTTTTGTTCATCGTCATCCTAGTCCTTACCCTTGGGACTGCCTAATGAGCACGCTTTGTTGTCTTTCAAGCTCTTTTTAAAATTTGAAAGCAACATCCAACGAGACTATATTTATTCTTTTTGATCTTGTATGGATTAGTTGAGAAAAGTAGCCCCCTGGAATCTTCTTTAAGCCCTTTTTAGACTCTCTAAAAATAAAAATATTGCTGAGCGATCTTGTTTCCCTTCATGCTTTCCAAACTCAAATTTGAAAGCACATTTGTCCTGCAGTATTTTACCCCTTTTTCGGTCCGGATGGCTAATTTTACGAATACAGGTATTCTCTAGGAACTTCAGTTTGCTAGAAGAGTATTCTCATGCATAATTTTAACCCTTTTTTCGGGCCTGAGAGACTAAATATTCGAAAAAGGAACATTCTCCTTGGTTTTGGTTCATCACCTTTTTCGGGCATTGGAGATTACTTACGAAAAAGGAACCCCTCCAGAGTCCATAGTTAATCTATTTTCAGACTCCCTAAACTTTAAAAGATCATTGAGTGACCTTGTTCCTTCACACTCGTTAAATTGGTCCAGAATAACATCTACTAGCATGAGTTTAACCCTTTTTCCAGCCACTAGATTAGAGCAGAAAAAGGTACGCCTCAGGAGATTCATCTCACTGGGAGAGTTCTCCTCAGTTAATTTTATACTTTTTCAGGCTAAGGAGACTAAAATCATAAAAAGGTTGTGAGTCCATATTTTAGCTCTTTTCAAACTTCTTAAAATTGAAAAGATAGCTGAGTGATATTGTCTTTGTCACACTCATTAAAATGGTTTTGAAAAGACGCATTTTCAGTGCAAGTTTAACTGTTTTTCGAACCGACTAGATTAACTCCGAAAAAGGTACTCTCTGGAGTCTTCTTTTGCATTTTTTCAGAGTCTCTAAACGCGAAAAAACTACCAATCTTACCTTTTCTAGGCTCGTAAAAATTTACATAGAAGGGGTCTCATTGTGTCATGCTTAATCACATTGCAGGTCTAATCTTTGCATCTTTGGCCTAATTATGGCTCCATGTTTCTCTCAACTGAACCTTTGAAGCATTCCTTATATGCAAGCCTTGCAATACTTCTTGCCTCTATGACCTGAGACCTTTACCCATGGAGGAATTTTCCTAAGTGTCATTATCCTGCACATGTCTCCTTTCCCTGAGCATTAATATGTTCCATGCTCTTGGAACCAATTTTCTTGTCATGACACTCATTCCTCCTTTGTAACGTAGCATTCTTTTATTCTTTTTCAAGCTCTATAAAAATTGAAAAAGACAAAAAAATCAAATATTCCAAAAAGAGGGGACGAGAAATATTCATTCTTTTTTTGGCAGCAAAGATAGTCACCCTTGAACAAAGCACATCCTTCTGTTTTTTCGTCAAGCATTGGGATCTAGTATGACCTTAGGAATCTATTCTCACTACATAGAGTTATGTCCTCCTCCATTTGGTTACTCTTCCAAACATATCGAGATTTTGCGTTGCCTCCTGCATCATAAACTTATGTCAATGTCATGCTGCCTGAGTTTGATCATCTTTTGTTATTTTTTCCAAGGGTAGTTTTACCCAACTTGAGTCGGCCTTTCTGCAGTTTGTGTCTTGAATTTCAGGAGTCGGCCATTCCAAGAGTTTAATCAAGTCCAGATTCAAAATCGATGAAGTTCTCTGCCTGATCATCGAGATCCTCCAGTATTTTCACGATGGATTGTTGAAGACCTTAGAGTAGTGAGTCGTACACTCCCATTGTACTCCTACCTGATTTTTGAAGATATTGAAGTTGTTTCTCAAGCTATGAATACTTCATCTCTAGCCACAAACATCACTAGCTTATTGAAGATACATACTATAATTGTATATCTTTGACTGATTTTGAGATGTAGATCCATTGTATATTTCCTGCGACTACACTTTATATAGTTATATGACATGGATTTGTAGTGTATTGATTGGAATCAATTATTTAGTTCATACCAAGCATGGGTATGCTCTCCTTAGAGAGACAGTTGTTGTTTTGCAGATGGCACCTCCTGAACTCTGGCCCAGGGCTCACTCAATTTTTTGTGCATGTGTGAAAATGTTGTAATGTATTTCGACCATCATTTTCTCTTCTGACCTCATACATTAGGGGGAATTTGTTATATCCCTAAAATTCCCTACTCATGCATACATGACATTGGTCTTCTTACTTTCATAATTTGCCAAATCACTGATGAGGAGCTCTATTTAAAAAAATTATTTTTAGAGCATGTATGTGCCCTGCTACACTTATAAAGTCTAGAGGATTGTAAGTTTCAATATTTGATTAATGAATAAAAAAATCTCTTTTCCTTGTCCCAAATGATGATTTTTTGTGTCTTTTATTTGATTTATAAATAACATTTGATATCTAACCCTAATTTATGAATAGAAATATCATGTTTGTGGCTTTTTTTCCTATTCTTGGATGCAGGTCAACTTTGGGAGGAGACTTGCAACCTTTGGAGCTACAGAGCATGAGGAGATCATCACCAGACGTTGGATAAAAGGTATAGTTACTGATCTTCTCTTCCACTACTTTTTGTTCATCTATTTTGGTATGTTTGGGGTAGTGTAGAAACTATATTTAATTTTAGGGGGTCATTTTCTCTGTCTATACCCTAAACCCTGGTATAGTTATAGGGGGATTTTCCCTCTAGCACTTTTCATTCATTATGTGTTGCTTATTTTATTGTTTGGAGGGTGCACACCCTAGTAAAAGGGTTAGGCATGTGTGTATGCAAGTTTTCCATGCCCAGAACATGTATTTACATGGGAAACATAACACTTAGTCCACTTACATACACATGCAAAATAACACTTAGCCCATGTACATACGTGACTGTCTTAAAGACAACCCACAAACATCTTTTTTATCTTTCAAAAAATATGAAACAAGGGGCTAACCTCACAGCATTTTTGCAATAGGATGTATGTTCATTGGCAAGAAGGGAACATGGAGATTTAGATTTCTTGGTAGAGGAGGATCCATAGGCCGTTCCCATGCTTAAGCAGTGTGGTATGCGGAAATTTTTTCAGTGTCCATTCATGAGGGCACAACCCACGCAATTGAACCACTTGATAGAGTACTGACATACACATGTAGAGACCTTCATGCTAGAGGGGCAATGATTGACTCTAAAGACGAAGGATATTTACTTGTTGACTGACCTCTCCAAGAGGGGGGAATCGATCAACTTAAGGAACTTTCCTCCTGGACCGCACAACATAGAGGATTACATTGGGATGTATTGTGAGGCTGACATTGAGAAAGTAGGATCTCAGGTGCCAACTCATAAGATCACAAGCCTCAATATTCAGATAGTACTCTACATGATTTGGCGAATCACGAGATCTAAAACACTTCATCAAGATTCCGATGCACATATGCATTGTGAAGCTCAATGTCTAGATGCCACTATTTTTTACTAGAGCACTACAATGCTCACATACATGAAAAAACAACTGACCGACTGTCAAAGAAGAACGAATAATAACTTTAGGTTCAGGACTATGCTGTGCACTTTCATTTTCAAGAGAGTGCCAAGCCTTAGCCTGAGGGAGACAGTACGAGGCCATATTGCCTCCTTTCTGGCATTATGCAGGTGGGAAGCTTTGTTACCTCAACAGGGTGCGGGGAGAGTACATGAGGCCTTTGAAGAATTGTTTTTTGACTAGTGGGATTGTCAGATTCCTATGATTGAGGAATACCCTTACATAGGGATAAGTTTCATAGGGGATATTGATATTCCCATGCCCCCTGGGGAGGTGCACGAAGAGATAGGTAAACACATTTTGAAGGTTTTTTTTTTTTAATTAAATGTTATCCTTTTTATGGTAATGTCAAAGTACTAACTCAATAATATATCATATGAAGATGTGGGACCAGTGCGATCAACTGAATTCACCAGGACCAGGCGTCGTCCTCGAGTAGATTCCATACCAACACCAGTAGGAGGACCAATAGCTGCAGGAGGACTACTAGACAGAGAGGCTAAGAGAGTATTGCGACAAGTAGAGAGAAACATGACAACTCTCACTCATGTAGTGCCAATGGGAGAGATAAAGGATCTCCCCCCGACCATGCAACCACATGTTATAGGGGTACCCAAAACTTGGGTTTAATTGTTTCAGTGTCTTGCGAACATTGTAGTTCATTTCACTAGGGCCAGTAGGCCTAGGCCATAGTTAGTATCAGACCACATATGCACTGAGGGAACCTTTTGTACTCTATTATATAGTGAGGACTTGATCCCAGCAATGTATACCGACTCTTTTTGAGGCTTTATGGTCGACTTTTGCACTTATGACATTATTTTTTGTACACATTATTATATATATATATATATATATATATATTTTACTTATGCATAAACATTTTGTATAAATGTATTTACATGTGTGTGCTTTTACTTTTATGTGTGAGAAATATGCCAATCTAATACTTGATTAGCCAATGTATCAATTAGCTGATTAGATCTCCTAGGAACATGATTATAAGTAATATAATCAAAATAGCATTCTAAGACACATACCCTGAGGAATCATCGATGAAGGGTGGGATCTTAGACATGGTATACTCCATTTAATTGAGACATGACCAGTTGAGCATATAGGTAAACCCAGAGGTGAGAAATACCATGTGACAAGGCATCATGTAGTAATTATATTACAACATTGTATGCAGAAACATTATTGGTTACTTTTCCCAGAAAAATACCTCCAAAAGACATCAACTGACCAAAAGGTGTAAAGATCACCCAAGTTGTCGAAGCAAGCCTCCAAGTGTGTCGTCTAACACCGTTTGTGAACCCAACATAGACCTCAGATTAACTTAACATCTGCCACAGTGAAAAGAAACACAATAAACTACACGTCCATAAAACAAAAAGACAAGACTGTTTAAATAAATCTATACATTATATACAATAATTCACGCTCAAGCGACCAATCTAAGTGTAATACTTCTTAAGGTAGAGCCCATTTCTTGGATCCGATAAAGTGTTACCCTCGAAATCAACCAGTTGATAGGCACCCTTTTATAACAACGAACAGTTTGAACCACATGGGTTTGAACTTTCCTTCCCCCAATGGATATTTATCTTGGTCATAGGCCAGGACAAGATCACCTTCGGAGAAAATACAAGGGAAGACAGACTGATCATACTAACACTTGACACATTGTTTGTGAGCCTTGTTGGACAAGGAAAAATCTCAAAGCTGCTCATCGATCTGCTCGAGATATAAAAGACACTCCTCAAGTGGTGTAGTGTCAGGCAGTAGTTCCACTGCCAACTTAAGAGAATGGATTTGGAATTCAATGGGAAAGACTGCCTCTAGCTCGTAAACTTCGTCGAATTCCACGCAATCTTATATTTTTTGCAACTTTTGGAGGTAAACGCGGGCCAACTAGCATGCAACATGTGTGTGTATGTGGGCTAACTAGCATGCAGAACATGTGTTTATGCAAGATATTAGTTCAGTAGGGCACATACACTTTCCAAAAAATGGTTTTTTAAAAGGAAGCCTCATCAGTATTTTGGTAAAGTATGCAAATGGAAGAGCTAATTTCTTGTATGCACATATAAGGCATTTTGGACTATAAAAATTTGATTATAAATGAAGATTCTAGCCTTATAATGTATGATACATTTAGTTTACAAAAAAATAAAAAATCGATATCAATATAGATTTTAGTTCAATTTGCAGGAAACATAAACAATTTTAGTTGTATTTCTATTTGTTTCTTAATCTTGTTTTCCTTGGATTTTGTGAGTTTGGCTCAATTAGCACCTTATCATGACCAATAATGGGTTTTTTTTTCCATGATGACAAGCATATGAAGGTTCTTATGACTCGTTTCCTTGATGATATTCTAATTAGTCTTCAACTTCAATGCATAACAATAATGTTCCTCATCAATATCTAGAAAATAATGTTCCTTGTCTTCTTTTGATTTAGAGTATATAAGAATATCATACAAAAAATCAAGTATAATCTTGTTTAAATTCTCATTGAAAACATTGTTCATCAAGTAGGAATTTTAGAAACATTAGGTGCAGTACCTACAATTTACATTTTTATATACCCAACCCCTCTTAGGAGGACTCATAAAATTCAAATTTTTTTGTTTCTTATGAGATTTAGCTATCTTGGTATAGGTTTGGTTACTTGTTTCTTGAATATTTTATTTTATGCCACAACTTTGAATATTTTTGTAAGTTGGAAGAATGAAACTAGATATATATGATATATATATTTAATATTCAATAAATTTATTATTTGTTGTCTTGTTCAATGTACAACAATGTGTATAAATACACGTAAATGAGTTGAGTCGCCTCTTTTTAGACAAAAAAACATGAATTTTACATTAAAAGTATAATGATTACATTAATGATTTAATTAGTAATTAATTAACATTGTAATATACATATGGTATATTACAATTCATCCCTCCTTGAAAAGCTTCATCCTCGAAGCATAATCAAGGATGAATGTTTGGATCTAAAATCATTCTCATTACGACTCCATGACCAATTACCAATGTGACCATGTGCCTCCTATTGTTCCTGAGATTGATTATAAGGCTCAAAGAATAATGTCAGGAATCAAAGGTTTTAAATAAAATGTTTTTATGAGTGCCTTTTCTACTTTCAGTTTTTTAAGAAAAGATCTTTAAATGAAATTAATAATAAGACAATACAGAGGTTGTATCTCATTATATGAGTCACAAATATAATGTCAAATGATATAGAAAGATTTACAAAACTTTTAAACAAAGTTAGGTATCAATTACAGATAAGTCTCACCTTGTTTGTAGTAGAAGAAAAAATAGAAGATGCGCCCTTGAACAAGATATAAAAATGTAGTAATTCACACAGATCACAGGTCTTGTTTTACTCACAGTAATAACAGAGGAAAAGTCGTTCACTGGATGAACTCCTAGTATGATATGATCATAGTATATGTTATACTAAATTGCAATCCATCACTCTTCAAGAATTACAGTAAGAAATTTAGAGAAATGGAAACACAAAGGGAACACATAACTCAAATTGAACGAAACTTAGAATCTTTGTCTGCACTTGTATTAATACTCAAAAAATAGTTTCTCTATTACATTTGGCAAGAATTAGCCAGGAATAGATCTTAAATCTATGTATTTATAAAAAATTTGTCACAACTAAAAACCGTTGGACTTCTTACAATATTTGCCTAAAAATAGAATACATCTGAATAATACAACAACATGCAAATATTGACGAGTTTTGTTGGCACTTTCCTACGTATCTTTGTCTGTTGATAGAAGAGTTTGTTTTTCTTTATTCTTTGAGCTAGATACACATGTCCATTAGGGTTTCCATAATCATTGGATTACTATCTTGGCCATTTGATCTTGTTCCCATCTGTCTCTTCAGGTGTGTTCAGTGGGGAAAGAAATTGCAATTGAAGACATGGGGGGGGGATATTAGAGGAATAGCTCATTGTTGGCTCGTTAAGGGATGGATAATGGTTATAGGGGAGAGTAATTGTTCACGAAAAGGATGATGTGGGAACAAGTGTCTGATGATGAGGTGGGATGAGTGGAGGCAAGAATGTGGATGGTAGGGATAGACGAGGTAAGTGACTGTTGGAGGGTGAAAGGTAGAGTGGGTGGAGGAGGTGGACGAAGTGCATGTTTTATCATTTGCTCCCAGCTACACTTTATTTTCCCTGTTCAATGCATTGGGTGCATCTATCGATCAATGCTACCATGAACCTTGAAGGCTCAATCCTTTCATTTACTTCAAAGGCAATTTTTTTTTTATGTATTTGGGGCAACTTCTCTTGGATCTTGTTCACTTCTTGGACTGTGGCTTGAAAATGTGAAATTGGATTAACCAACCATTCATTCATTTTAAGAATATCAATCTGTCTCATCTCTTGGATGGATTTCTGAGTAGCTTCCTTGTTCTTTCTAGAGCTTTGCTGGTTCATTTCTATCTCAATTTTCCCTAGGGCCTCTGAGATATTATTCCCCTCAAACTCAATCAATTTTTTATTTAATGATGACAATGCCTCTAGAAAAGCCTCTTTCACATCTCTGGCAAGTTTCTTGCCTTCTTCCAGAATTGTTTCCTAGGATTTTAGGGGCATTTTGCTTCTTACATGTTCAGAATGAGAGAGAAGAAGAAAACCAGGGGCATTAGCTCTCTACATCCATATGAGAACTTATTGAAACTTATATCAAGATGAGTAGGCCTTTTTTTCCTTGAAATAGATATATTTTAGGGAAAGGTCTACTACCTGATAACATTTATGAATGGCATCTACTTTTATATAGAGTTCTTGTTGGGCAACTTACAACCTCTCATTTACTTCTGATGCTTGTCCTTTGAAGGAGGAAATGTATATTGTTTTTTTCTCTATCGAGGTCAGTCTGGCCTGTATATGCTCAATCAAGTTGTCACGCTGAGTGATCAGTCCTTTGCTTATATGTGAAATATGGTAGAGAAACTCAAGGTTGTCTTGTAGCTATTTAATTTGTTGTTGATCACTAGCCCTGATTTGCTCAAAGTCATATTTCATCTTGCTTCTGATAGTCTTGTCTGTAGTATATATATGATTTTGCAATTTTTCTACTAAGAGGCACTTTTGTTGCATTTTTTCGATCAAATTGTCCATTGACCATTGATTGGCAATGGAAAAATCCCCCAATGAACCTGCAACTTCTTTTGCAAACTTTGGACCATCATGGTATTTCCCATCATACACTAGTCTTTTCCTTTTAGTGGTAAACCCATCCTTTTGGTGAGATTCCCTCTTCATGATGGCCTTCCGTTTATTGCTAAAAAACAATCCTGAGGGAGGAATTTCTTCAGGAAAGATAGGAGTAAGATCACCTACGAAAGTAAGTTCGGAACTAGGATTTCTGAAGCTGGTTTGTAAAGGGGTTAATGATGTGATAAGCGAACCAATTTCGATGGAAGGTGTTTGTCTTGTTGTATTTGGGGTTCCAACAGGAGTAGCTAGTGTTGAATGAGGGATAACATGTCCTGGATTCATCAAGGCTTCAAATCGAGCTAACACTTATGGATCCTTCAGTCCATCTAGTGACGCTCTTATCTCGTGAAATAACACTTCTGGGCCTTTCGAGACTTCCTCAACTTTGTGTTTAGTAGAGGAAATTGGCTCAGATATTGTAGGTCCAGCTTCCTATGAAGGAGGCGTGAGATTTGAATTTCCATGCAATATCTTAGGTAAATTGTTTCTCCTGTGTTTTTGAAAGATGAGGAAACCAACTTGTTGGTTAGGGGGAAGAGCCTGGAATCTGCTTCAGACTTCCTCATATGATCTAGATCCCCTGAACATTTCATCATAAGGGGAATTCTCATGTATGTATCACTTCATGTTAAATTGATCGAGATGGCTTCCGACTATCTTGTGTGGATCATGCTTCTTGAACTCAATGTAAACTAATTTGAAATCCTCTAGGGTCGGGGCCTCGACTTTAGTGTGACCAAAATCTAACAATGTGAAAATGACAACTTGAATGGGGAAAGTTGAACAAACATTTTTCTCTTCTTATTTTAACTCTTTTCTGATACCTCTTGCCACTGTCTGGTACGCCACTTCTCTACACACTAGCTTGTTGGGTAAAATATGAGGGAGGGCATGAGGAGGAACCGAACAACCAAAATCTCTGATATAGGAGACATTCTCCTCAATGAACCAATCTGCAAGATTTCCTAGGTTCCCCATAATCCTCTTTGAAATTTAGGGAGGTGGGTGACCATAAATGGCTATGTGAACATGCACTACGAAATTGTGACAAATTTCATAAAACAAATCCTTGGCTTTCTCCTCCCATAACTTGGAGTGATAAAAATGAATAGATTTGGAACTGGCCAGGGTCCAACTCCATTTCATTAGGGGAAAATGGGTCATGAAACAAATGGAATCCATAACATATGTCGACATGTAAAAAGGGGTAGACTTCCCTTTTGATTTTGTTGATTTATAATCATGATTTCCTTGGCCAAATTATTCGACAACATTTTGGCCCAATTGAAAGTATATCCCTCAGCTACCTCGTTCATAATGGATACCCACTTAACCGAGAAATGTGTAGGGTTCTTATTCCCAAATAGGAGATAGAGAATCATGGCTACATACATCATATGAGTGTCCAAATATGTCGTGCATACATACCATGAGCGTCGTCTTTGAACTTCTCTGGATGCCCCCACCAGGTCTTGACTATATCATGACCGTTTATGGCATATTGAGTGCATTCCTTCCTCTCAAACTCTAGAAGGAATGTGAAATTGTAAGTGTACTTAGGAGTAGGGGAAATTTTGTACATTACTTGTAGGTGTTCTGGTCGAAAAGAGCTGACGACAACCTGTTGGTGGTTGATGATGCTCCGGGTCTGGATGTTGACATGTTCCAAATTCCAACTTATCATATCGTTATAGGGCATGATTATTGGGCGTGCAATGATATTATGCAGCTCCAGTTGTGCTACATGTATGAGCTTAGCTTTATAGGAGTCATCATATTCTTCGACAAAGTCATTTGGGAAGTTGATGATCTCATGCTCTAAGACATCAAAGACCTACATCCAAGTTTTAATGGTGTCTGCAACTCGCTGAGTTGTTTCTGACAGAATGTTTGCGTTCGGATTTGAATCGTCACCTGATGCATCAATATTCTTTGCGATCTTTCATGGTGCCATAATCTTCAAGGAAACATAATTATCTTACATGTTACAGGAGAAGTCTGTGAGTTCTACACTGGATAAAAACTGCTAATTTCAAATGGTAAAAATGACTTTGAAATTCGAAGTGCTTTTATTCAAAAAATCTTATTGATCTTCGTATAGGCTTACTGATGAAGAATTTATTAACCTTAATGGAATTCATTACCTGTCGATTCAGAATCCTTGTTTGAAATCATTATCCTTAATCGATAATAAATTCCATCAATACTTCAACAGTTCGTGTTTGGGAGTTTTGGATGTGATAGGGTGGAAATATCCTGAAGTCCGAATTTGCGGAGGATTTAATCTATGAGTAATCACTCTTAAGTCTTAATTAATCATGTTTAAAACATTGTATTAACTTCAACTATTTTGGAAGTTCAAACTTCGAAAGTTTTGAATGTTGCACAAGAGAAATCTCCTGAAATCTGAAACTCCGAAGTAATTAATTTCTGAGTAATCACTCTTAAGTATTAATTAATCATGTTTAAAGAGTTGTATTAACTTTAAGTATTTTGGAAGTTCAGACTTCGAAGGTTTTGAATGTAACACAAGAGAAATCTCCCGAAATCTGAAACTGTGAGTAATTAATTTTTGAGTAATCACTCTTAAGTCTTAATTAATCATGTTTAAAAACATTGTATTAACTTCAAGTGTTTCATAAGTTCGGAATTCGAAAGTTTTGAATGTATCACAAGAGAAATATCTCTAAATCTGAAACTGAGAAGTAATTAATTTTTGAGTAATCACTCTTAAGTCTTAATTAATCATGTTTAAAACGTTGTATTAACTTCAAGTGTTTCAAAAGTTTGGACTTCGGAGGTTTTGAATGTAACTCAAGAGAAATATCCGGAAATACGAAACTGTGAAGTAATTAATTTTCGAGTAATCAATCTTAAGTATTAATTAATCATGTTTAAAATGTTGTATTAACTTCAAGTGTTCGGAAGTTTGGACTTCAGATATTTTGAATGTAACACAAGGGAAACTTTCGGAAATCTGAAACGGAGAAGTAATTTAATTAACTCTTAATCGTGATTAACCTTCGGTATTAAATGTTTTATTAACTCCTTTTTATTGTTTTGTAATGTCCAATACTTTGACAATTTGATACTTTGGTGATTTGTGAACTCAATATTTGTTAAAACTCCTAAGGGCCATCTCATAGAGTGAAATGGAAGGGATGACTTCAACCTGGACAACGTGTCAAGAAAAGAGAGGTTCCACGTGTCACTCGAAAACGTGTGAATCATCCAACGGTAATGTCAGAAATAAGTGCCACGTGTCAGCCCATGAAAGATTCAAAAGACACGTGTCTTATGACTCGTTTTCATGATTTCTTTAGGAAAGGTAATCAACGGTTATCTTTGGGTTTCAGAGTTTTGAGGTTTTTCGTTGTTTGGGTTCATTGGAACATCCTAAGCGTGGATCTACAAAGTGACCATTAAAGGCTTTCCTTTAAAACTCAGGCAGCTCCAACACTTCGGAGATCATTAGGATTTTTAGATCAAACTACAGAAAATCATGGGAAGTAGATATTGCAAGTGCCTTATTTCTAAACAACAAACAATGGATTTGATTTAAAATCAAAAGGTAACTCTCCAAGTTTTTTTCTTTTTGGGTAAAAACTTTTATTTCCAAGAGGTAAAATATAAAGTTCAAATCTCAAAATTAGGCGTGTTCCAACACCTCCATCGCCAACAATCTAGAAATTTGGACAGTCAACTTGTGGATTGACAAAATCCATGATGAAATCTCTAGGCTATCAAATGATCATGGAGTTGAAACATGTTCTTGCTCGAACACACTGAAATGATAATATTATGTCTTTGCTGCAAATGTTTTCCAATTTCTTGATAAAAACTTATTTTCCATTGCATGTATTGGTCTCCAAGCACACCAACGCAAATGCGATTGACCCCAAAACACTGAGAATATCATACTCCTAATCCATCTCAAATATTGAGTAAAAGGATGGCTTTGTTGTGCTTTCATAATCGACGTATAATCTATGTATTCTGTTGTCGACAATCATAGATTTCCAGGGATACTTTTGACTCTTTTTATTCTCTTGTTCTCTTCTTTCAAATTCTTGTTTGATCTCCAAGGATAACACATCATAATAGTCACGTGGTCCACCTCTTTGTGGCACCACTCTTTGCACAAATTCTCCTTCAAATTAATGATTGAAAACAATCAATAAGATTCAGATCATTTAGAGGAAATCCCCTTGAAAAAGTTAGAAACATCGCTCTTTCTTGACCTGGAATTATATCTAAATTAAAAAGAGTTTTATCATTTAGATATAAATCGTGACGGTGTTTCAATTTTCCACTAAAGTTCCTATGAACACTATTTAAATCCTCTCTAACAATACTACTCCTAGAGTTTGGCAATGGTTGTGTTTCCACCACTTGGTTCCCCATGCCCCTTGTACTTCTCCCAGACTTGTTAATGTGCATATGCATATGTGATAGCTTTCATGTAGGCATCATACCCATTATGTTAGAGGTAGACGTGGAATATTTAGTTTGAGTTGGGAATACGAAGGTTGCACGAGGATTGTTACTTCTAGAGTGAATTTGATTTAAATCATGTGATGTGGATATCTTCTTCTTTAAATTTCTCAGTTGACGTGTAAGTATTCCATGAGGGAAGGGTCTAGGACTAGAATCCTCATATATAGGGGTGTGTTTTTTGTCCAATGGCATCAAGTTTTTTCAAGGAGGGTGATCTCATTCATGATCCACTCGCAAACACTGAAAAGGATTCTACCTGTGTGGAATCCTACGAGACTTACATGGCCTTCTAATATGGTTGTCTTAAGCATCGATACTCCCTTTCTTGAGTTTTCTTTGAAAATTTCCTAGCCTTGTATTCCTCTTCATTGAAATTGAATCCAATACCACCATAGTCAGTTCCATGAGCATGCTCAGTCCCTTGACTCATTTTATCCTTAAACCCCTCAACCAACTTTTTTAGATCCTTGGGTATAGGTTGTTCAAATAATTCCAATTCCTTTACAAGGTCATGAGCATATCTTTATTCCTCCTTGGAATTGAAGGTGATGAAAAAACCCTTGCAACCTTCTCTTCCAGTGCACCACACCCTTTGCACATAATCTTCATAGTAGTTTGGTGCATCAAATTTTACTACAAGCTGAAGCTCTTTCACATGTAAACCCCTTGCTACAACACTAGTGGAAATTAACAAATTACAGATATTTCTTTTAAAGTCATAGATTTTAGACTCTTGATCTCTCTGGTCCTTGGCCCCATGAAGGGAAAGACGTTGATAGCCATGTTTAATCAAGTCTTTGAACATAATGTCACACTTTTCATGTGAATGTACAAAGATCAATTTTTTTCCCTTTTCGTACCACTCACCAAGAAGCTCCAAGAGTCTCAAGAACCTTTCACCTTCAGTGTGAACATATATATACTGAGTTATATCCTTTTTAACAACACTACATCAAACAACTTGAATTTTCACTGGTTTATTCAATACTTTGCGAGAAATAACCTCTACCTGCCTAGGAATGTGGCAGACAAGAGCAGAGCCTATCTGTTTGGTCTGGTATTTTGAAATATTCTAGTAATTTGAGGCTCAAATCCCATATCAAATATCCTATCAAATTAATTTTTAACGAGGTAGGTGACTCTATGAAGATTCAATATCTTACCACCGCTTGTACATAAGATATCAACCATTTTACCAGGTGTACTTACCGCAATTTCTATACCTCTCTTCAAATCACTAATTTGTTGTCCTACTCCTATTTTTTGCAACCCTGTGGTGATGAAAGGAAATTAATCCTACTACGTGTCTAACACAACATCGCCATATTCTTTGGATGGTGTGATGAACAATGAAATTTCATACAACCCTCTGGTGCCCAAATGTTGCAACAATTATTCCACCCTTGGGCTCTTCAACACATAATATGAATGTGTCACATGTCATTGCTCAAAGGTGATTGAATAATCATAGTCGTAGGGCATGGGTTTCCTACTCAAAATCACCAACATTCCATCCAAATCTAAAACCAACGTTTTTCTATTTGGATTTCCTTCTGCCATGGGAGATAAAACGCCCCACGCCTCATAGTTGTAGCATTGGTTCTTAATGTTATCATTCAAAGGAATGAGAACATGAGGGGTATTTACATTTGAGGAGTCTCCTTCTTATTGAACAACTAATCCATCGACATTATTATTATTATCATTCAAAGGCACATGCACGCAAGGTCTGTTAACATTTGAGGATTCACCTTCTTCTAGGACAACTAGTCCATTTCCATTACGTGTTGAATTTTGGATGCCAAATTTGTATGGAATGGTTGACTTATATCGAATATGTGAATGATATAGCCTCAAAATTGTTCCATCATAACCACCATCATCAATATAAAAACCACTTTTGTTTTAACCTTAATCTCTTCCAATGGGGTTTAATAATATTTCTAATCAAAACGAAGGTGTTGAAAGGAATCAGGGTTCTCATATTAATCCATGCCGCGGTTGTCTTCATATTTGTTGTTCTCATCTTCATTCATGTTATGATTTCAGCTTTTATTATCATCATTAGTATCACCATTAACACTACGTAGTAAGGAGGATGAAGGAATTAGCTTAGCAACCTCGAGGTCTGTCATGGTGACAGAGGGATTCTTTTAATGTTCTTCTTGAAACGAGATTTGTTTTTTTCAGAAACCCCTCTCCTTTAAGTATGCCAAAACTTCCTTCTCTAATTGTTCTTCTATTATTTCTTTCACGTAATTCTTCATATCTTTGAGAGTGTCACTCATATTCTCCATAATGTTTTCCGTGTTTTCAAGTATGGAATTTATGGTTTTTGTTATCACTCTGTAATTTCCAGAGGTTGTAGAAGAAAAGACAGAGGTAAATACTAAACCACTTTGGAATCTAGGATCTATCCTTGCCAGCTTCAGGGAGGGATCTCTCTATAAGATTTAGATTTGTTTGAGTTTTGAGTGTTTGTTTGTTTGAAATATATGGCTGAATGAATGCTTAATTTTCCTATGGGCTATGGGGTCTGTACTTAAATATAAGGATCTGTTTCATCTTTTTATAAGGTTTTCTCCACAGGGAAGGGCAGTAAAACTGTTTAATATATTTGACTCAAATTAAATGAATAAGAGGAAAAGAGGGGGAAATCCACTAAGTAGAAGAGCAATTAAGAATTCTTTTACTTAGTTTCAGATGAAAAACATGAAGATCATTGAAAAACTAGAGACATAGTATAATGAAATAAATTATGTTCTTTAACTTTCTTTTAATGATTATAATTGGAAACACATGCAATGATTACAGAGAATAGAAAAAAAATTGACAAAGAGATAAAGCACATCACCAACAATCTGACACAAGAATCCTGTGAATAAGCCTCTTTTATTACTAGTTGATCCTTTGAAAAATTTACACAATAGCTCTTTGGTGAAAAAATCAACCCATGATACTTCAAAGAGAGAAGTATTTATACAACTATTTGCAACATATCCATTCATAAATGATTAGGATATTAAGAAGGAATATCTAACTAACTATATCTCTAAATACAAAATGTAGGGATTTTGCAAATTTGCTCGGATCTTTGGTGTTGATTTGGTGGAAGGGTGATGACTCATCTCTCTGAATTTGGCTAGTTGATGCTCCATGCTTACTAGAACACCAAAATTGTCTCTACTCAATTAATGTGCATAGATCTTCCCACCTATTTTTACTTGGGATGGAAATATTTATTAATTTCCAGTATATTTCATCCATCTCTGTGTATTTGGAAAAGGTAGCCTTAGTGATGAAGACATGCCTAGTTTCATGTTGTATACTTAAGTCTAACTATAGTGTCTCTAGGAAAGATCTACCAGTGATTCTTCCCTGTATCCCTGCAAATTTTGAATTGTACTTTTCCACTGTGCTCATTTTCTGTTTGTAATCAGGCAGAGTGATCAATTTGTCATTCAATACTAATAATCTAGGAATCCCTTTCTTGTGTAGCACCTCAAACTTACTGAAGAACCTCTGCACACCTATGTCCATCACTTGATATTTTTCTTCCAGTTGCAACATTATGCCTTTCTTGGTCAGAACCTTCTTGATCTCAAGGATGGTTTATGTCATGTCCTCAATCTCTAGTTCTTCTAACTCCTATTTATTTTTTGAGTTTAGAAATCTGATAATTTTTGTGGCCTATGTGGGTCTTTCTCCCAATTCTTCCTTGATTATTTCAATTACTCCCCTGGCTTTCTGTACTAATTCATGTTTTTAAAAAATGATCTGTATGGAGGGCCAGATTTCTGACATTGATTTGTTGATATCTATCCTAATGTTTTCCTTAGCTTGGGATAACGTATTTTCCATGGAAGTCTCTTTCCCTAATTGTTGTAATTGTTGACTGAACCTTTGAGACTTATGCATCTCTACTTGGTGACTGGAATGGAAAATTTATTTCAATTCTTGCAATTTCTTTACCTCTTCTTGTAGTTTTCTGATTTCTTCCCCTTGTATGGACATATCTTCCATGTATTTTATAAGTTTTTCAGATGCATCTAAAACTTTTACTGGGATTGTTGATGGGATTGTTGATGGAATTTCTACTTATGTGGACCCTTCTGTTGTTCTGATTCTTTTCAAAGGGACTGCCTCCAATGGGATCATGGGCATCGACACATTTTTTTCCTTTTCCTTTATCAATTTTTCCATTTCTGTTTCCATTTCTCTTCTTTGTGCATTTTGTTCCATGATTAACTTTAACATCTCTTCTTTGTGGCTTTCAGTCTCAGCCACTTCTTTGGTATGTGAATCTTCTGTAGCTGGAAGCTTTAGCTGCTTTCTCAGAGATGTTATATCAACATTATTCTTCTTTAACAAATCCTTTGTTGCCTTGATGTTTTTTGGGTCATATCCAATCTTCAGAACCGATTCTTCTAATGATTTTATTT
This sequence comes from Picea engelmannii, assembly GCA_009831015.1. Lineage (NCBI taxonomy): Eukaryota > Viridiplantae > Streptophyta > Pinopsida > Pinales > Pinaceae > Picea > Picea engelmannii. The sequence continues at coordinate 17,903 of ML796170.1, forward strand.
TGTTATCCTTGGCCAGAGAAGAAATCTTCTCAATCTTTAATTGGGATTGGATGTTATTTAAGGATTATGCAACTTAGAAGCAGTCATTGAGATATTTTTTAAGGTTGAGAATATCATTTCTCATGTATGTCTATGCATATCCACCTGTTCCACTAGATGTACATATTTTACATCAAATTCAAAGGCAGTATTTTTGTAGTCTACAATTGTTCTTGGATGGGGAGCTTGTGCTTGTAATAATTCCATTTGCATTCTTCCTCTTTCTATGTCAAAGGATGACAACAGTTTGTGTTGAGCAGTGGAGGTCTGCTTCCAGAACTGAGTGTAGGTGTTCCTATTGAGGAGCTCATTCCTTTGCTTTATCTATTTATATTTGTCAAAAATATTTGACTCTTTTTTCCCATGAGCTGATTCAACTGTCAGAGTAGTGTCTGGGTTTCTTTGAGATGTTGGTGATGATGGAGATCCTATAACTAGACTATCTGAATGGGTTGAAGAGTGTGGTCCCTCCAAGACTATGGTGGACTGCATTTCTCCCTCCTTGGGTAAATTTGGTGTATGACTAGTTTTAGCCCTTTTTATGTATAGTTGGAAATCCTTAGATGATACCTCTATAAATGAAGGAGAAAAATCCTTCCTTGCTCTATTATTTTCTTGATTTTGGGGTGTATTAGTATGTGAAGTGGTTGTAGAGATATGTTTCTCCTCTAGTTCTTGCAATGTGTTCTCCTTCCACTCTATCTGGTTCATGTATCTTTCCACCTTTGGCTTCTGTGTGAAATTAAGGAGTTCTCCTTTGTTTGAGTTTGAGTTCATAAATGAAACCAAATGGGTCATATGCCTAAGTGGAACTTAGAGGAAACCTCATTTGTTTCAGGAGATTATCTGCTTCTTCTCTTGTTGATCTATTGTTGCATATGAAAGGTCCAACCTGGGTTTTGATTCTAAACCGAGACTTCTTCTTTGCTACAACAAAATGAATGTCATCTGAATTCACCATTTTCCTTATGTATTCTAGTGAAAAAATCCTCACTGGGAGGTATTTGGGCAATTTTTAAGGAGGAAGCTCACACCCATATACTCTTATCCCTGTGTGGTTTTGGTATAAATACCAGTCCCATGTCTTAGCTTGATCAGATAGGTGAAATACATTCTGAATTTCTTCAATGATCCTTTCCTCTGTGTTGTTGTTCAACATACAAACAACTGGGTGAATGAACTGACCTATGAAGTCCTTGAAGTTGAACTTTGTTGAATGTTTCCTCGCCAATGAGGTCCATGATGTTACTGGCTATGGGTTTCCTTCCTGGTTTAATTTCTAAAGTGCACATGGAAACATCATTGAATGGTAGAATAAAAACATGTAGACTAGAACTAAAGAGTATATGAACATCCCTTCAATTGGAAACCTGAATAACTGATCATGAATATTATCAGACAAAAATTGACTAAAATTGAATTTAATGGAAACTCTTTCTTCTGTAGAAAATATCGATAAAAAACCTAAAATAGGTTCATATACCCATTCATCGGAATAATAACCTAACAGGTAAGAAAGCATGGATATGATCTGGTTGGCCTTGATAGTGAAAATGGAAGATGAATAGGGTGGATTATTTTTGGGTAATTGGGCATCTTCTGGGATGAAAATCTCAAAGATCTGGGCTCTTTGGGGTAAATTTAGTTTTTGGTACAGGTCATTTAGAGATTCAATGGAGAATGGGATGGTCGAGTCATTTCTAGGGATCTACAACATATAGTCGATGGCCTCAAAGTTGACTGTGAACAATGTTTCGCCAAAGGAGGAGGCAATGGCTCTTTGGCCATCCATGTAGCAAGCTTAACATCTGAGAGAAAAATTGGGGAAATGGTCAGTTTGAGGGAACATGTACAGAGGAAAATTGGACTCCCAGAGTCCAATTTCATCACCCTGGTCAATAAAAATGTCTTTTAGTGATGAGTGCAATTCGAAGAAGTTGAATTCGCACCTCGGATCTATGACTTTGTAATCTTTATCTGCCATGGGAATGTGGTCCAGCTCGACAAGGAGGGGAAGGATTGGGTTCTCAGATGTATCTGCATATTTAGCCTTGGGGGCCATAATTAACCGATATTACAGTAAAAATAATGGCAGAATTATATTACTCGAGGAAAAGTTCACCTGTTGATGGTGAGAGGTGGTGGAGGTTAACTTGGCAGCTTGGTTCGACGTGGTATCCACGGTTTTTGTATCGAAAAATGGCGTAACATGATGTGAAATAGGGTTTTAAGGTGTACATTAGGTGTTCGTTATGGCATGGGGTTGTTACGGGGCAGTTAACGTTCAAGGGGAAATTTTTAATTGGTCAACAAGTATGTAGTACAGAACACATGTCATGTAGTGATAGGATTATGGTGGCAGGGTGAGGTGAGTGGTATTGGGTTTTAGTTTGGCAGATTTCAGAGGGGGGGTAGGCGGTAAGTGGAAATAGGAGGGGGGGATCCAAAATATTGAGGAAGTGCCACATTAGGTGGGACCGACATGATGGAAAACCATTTTTCGGACCCCCCCCCCTAGTTAAAAGTAGAAAGGTCAGCGGGGTCCAAAAAAGGTTGTGGACCATTGATCAGGGAAGTGATGGATGTTGTCGATGGAGACTTGTACGGGAGTTAATCACTATAACAAAAAATGTCTTGTCCGTTAGAAAACTTAGGATAAAAAATATGTTCCATGAAGAACTAAGCTTTCTTTTTGCAACTTTATATTACAATTTCATTTTCCTATGCTAGAATAACCAAATTAAATCAAATAAGGATATATTTTTAAATCCATTTCAATTTTCTTGAGACAAAATATGTTGGATTACTGAGAGGGGGGGTGAATCAGTAATAGATCAATTTAATCATTTTTCACCATAAAATGCAATTGTTACATCAATGTAGCATTATCATCCAATAGTTGTAGAGTAAATAAACAATGAACAAATGAGAAATCACAGACATACACAGTACACCAGTGTTTTACGTGGAAACCCAAAGAAAGAGAAAACCAAATTTTTTTTTTTCTTATATGTATTTAAGAATTACATTCATTGGAAGCACCAACTTCCTTTGTTTTCCAGCTTCAACTAGAAGGAGGCTCCAACCCCCTAGTTTCTCAAGCTACAACCTGAGGGAAGCTCCAACTCCCCAATTCTCTGGCTACAACCAGAAGGAGGCTACAAACCCCTATGTTTTCCAGCTACAACCACTTGTCCTTTCCCCATACAACCACCCTAAAGTATAAGTATAATGATGGAACCACTGTCACATTATCGCTATGAGATATACTATTTTAAACATGTACCAATCAACCTGCACCAAACAACCTGTACCAATAAACTAAACCATGCATCAACCATGCATCAACCTATACCTCAACCTGTAATCAAACTGTACCATAAACAATTGCATCAACCATGCACCAACCTGTACCTCAACCTGTACCATCAACGAGTGCATCAACCATGCACCAAACCTGTATTAATAACATGTCACAACAACCTGTCCAAACAACCTATCACAACAACTTTTCTCATCAATATTATCAACCAAATCAGATCTAATCATCAAGATCAATCACCAAGAAAAATATCAAAAATGTGCATCAACCAAGCATAACACAACAACTCATAATCATCACCAAGATCAATATGTGCTTCTAATAATATAACAATACAAGTATGCTACATCATCCATAAACCATGAGTCAACAATACTACTAACAAGTGCCTCCAACCATGTACCAAGTATGTACAAATCATGTATCAAGTACTCATCAACTATGACTCATCAATATGTACCAACATCATCAACTATACACCTCATGTATGTGCCAACTCATCAACTACTTGTCTCAACCATGTACACAACATGTACCTCAACCAAAATCCCTCATCAATTTCATCATCCAAA
>ML796170.1:21935-44948 GCA_009831015.1 Picea engelmannii
GTAGCTTCCTCAAGGGGTTACCTTTTAACCATCTTAACCCACTTTCCTTATTTTAGGGTTAGCCCACTTCTAACCACTTGTCAACTTAGTGATTTCTCCAGTAACTTTATTATTTAATTTCTTTTGTATTCACTTTGAATTATAGTACACTCATCACTTCACTTTATTATTTACCTTCTAAAAATCTCTTAAACCACTTTGACTACTTTGACCTTTTTGGGCTTCTAGATGACTTGTGAGGGTTCTCCAACTTCACATGGACATAAATCTCTAACCGGGGGGAGTTATGTGGCGTTCCACATACCACTAGAAATTTCATGACATGTACAATCCATATAGAATAGTATTACCTACAAATATATCAAAACTCATACCATTATCCATCAAACAAACTTGGGTCCATTACCCAAACCTGGGTTCTCCAACTTCACATGGTCATAACTCTCTAACCGTGAGGAGTTATATGATGTTACACATACCACTGGAAATGGAATGACATGTACTACCCATATAGAATAGTCTTACCTTCAAATATATTAAAACTCATACCATTATACATCAAACAAACTTGGATCCATTACCCAAACCTTTGTGCTACCGGAAGTTGCTTCCAGACTTTCTCCAAGGGATGAAATCAATAATTAAGGGTTGAAATCAATCTAAAATATCACTCTCCAATGGTTGAAATCAATGACAACCAACAATTCATACCAACTTTCCATCAACCTAATCCAAATGTCTGAAAAAATCACCTAACCTATCTCCTAACTTAGGAATCTAATACATTAATCCATATTAGACTCTTGGATTAATTATTACTCTATCCTAACTACTTTGGCCAAGATTAAAAAATTTGACCAAACTTATTCTCTAACCTATCAACAAAAAATTTAAAAATTTTGATCATGATTAGACAGTATGATTCAAACTAATTTTATTTTGATGGGGTTTTCTTGTTTTTCTCTTTTTTTCTATTTTTCTTTTCTTTTCTTTTTCTTTCTTTCTTTCTTTCTTTTTATTTTAAACCCTCTTTTCATTTTTTCTGATTTTTATCTTTACCTTTATCTTTTTCTTTTGGAAATCATTTATAGAATGAAACATTATTTACAATGTAAAATGACTGGAGGAAGAAATTTCAATCACTAGGTGATACTATGAAATATAGGGTTATAATAGTGGCTCCACTTGGGGATGGTGCTCCCCTTGTGAGGTTACGAGAACCAACTATCGGTTTTCTTGAATCATCTTCTCCAATACTTTATGCATCTGATTAGTTTTATTGTAGATCTAAATCTGGTGACAAATGATCAGGGGATTATGGCCTTCTCTTCGGGCTTCAACCTCTGATATAAGTCACCCACTCATGACATAAAAATTAAAATGGTATTTACAATGAAATGGGTGAGGACTTTTTTTATTCCAGTGAAAAATAGTGCTTGAGCATTCTTCCATTGACAGGTTCTCTTGACAGATCTGTTCCATTCATTTCCTTTATCAAGATTGCATTGCTTCCTCTATAAGCATGGATTATGTATGGACCTTTCCATAAATTCTCAAATTTTCCATGCTTTCCCCTCTCTTCATTCCTTGAGTCCCATTTCGATACTTTGTCTCCAATCTAGAAATAATTATCCTTGGTTCTTCTATCATAGAATTTCTTAATATTTTCCTGGATCACTTGGGTTTGATTGTAGACCTCTTCTTTGGACTGTTGTAGTTGTATGGCATGACTAATTCTCCTCTGGATGTCATTGGGTTCTACATGTACTTCCTATAGTAATTTCATGACAGGGACACCTAAAGAAGTGGGGAAAACAACATCCATTCCATAAACCAACTGGTATGGGGACATGCCAATTGATCTCTTTGTAGTAAGTTTGTTTTCCCATAATGCATTGACCAACTTATTGTGGCATTACTTTTTGTTTTCCTGCAACAAATTTTTGATGATATTGACTAGAATCTTGTTTGAAGACTCTGCTAATCCATTCCCTTGAGGGTAATATGCAGTAGAGTGTCCTAAGGTAATATGATATTTGTTGCAGAGCTCCACCATCTTCTTTGATTTGAATGTTGTTGCATTGGCAGTGATGATTTTCCTGGGACATACAAATCTTGAAAGAATGTTAGTTTCTAAAAACTTAATGATAACAACATCAATGGTTTTCCTTGTAGGTACAGCTTCAATCCACTTGGTAAAATAGTCAGTGGCTGTGAGAATCCATTTGTGTTGTTCTGATGATGGTGTATGGATTTCTCCAATGAAATCCAAACCCCATTGTTGAAAACAAGTTTCAACCGATATTGGTTTCAAGGTTAAAGGAAATAGTTTCATTTTTCCTTAAAAGGTTTGATAGCTATGACAGGAGGTCACTTTCTTATGGACATCTGCAAATAAGGTCGGCCAGTAAAAACCAACTCTTAGAATTTTGTCGGCATTGGTCTTCCATTTCAAGTGTCCATCGTAATATACTTCATGAAATTCCTGCAAAGATTTATCTGCCTCATCTTTCAATAAACAGTTTAGTAAAATCCCTCCAACATCTTTCCAATACAAATTTCCATTTAAAATACAATACTTCATATCTTTGAGTTTAAGAAATCTAGATTTAGTCTTGGTTATACCAAGAGGAGATGGTAAATGATGTAAAACAAAAATCAAGTTTGCATACCAAGGAGAGGTTGAGAAAGCCTATTTAACTTGTGTATTCACCTGCTCTTCTTGTTCATCCACTGCAGCTAGAAAATTTATATCCAAAGCATGAAAATTGGACTCAGCCATTAATTTAGCTAATCCCTGACCCTTAATGAGATTGGTTGGTTTGATCTCAATATCATATTCTAGTATAACAAAAATCCATTTACCCCTTTTGTCATCAGGACTGTCTTGGGTCAGAATATCTTTAACCACGGAATTTGGGACATAAGCAATAATGTGTGAGTGAAGAATATATACTTTGAAATCTTTGATTGCTTTTACCATCTTTTCCATGATGTTTTAATTTAGTGAAACATCACTCAAGGAATTACTAAATAAGGAAATAGGTTGTTCATGGCCTTCATTATTCTTCTGCAAGAGGACTGTTGCAATAGTATGCTCGGAGGCAAAAGAGAATAGGAGGAAATATTTTGTCTAATCAGGGCTGATAAGCACAGGGGCTTGTGTTAAGGCTTGTTTCACCTGATCAAATGAATGTTTTGATTCTATGGTCCATTTTATTTTTGTCTTTTTTCAACATATTTGTTATATTTCTTAGAAGTTTTGTCAAGTTAGGGATACATCTTCTTAGAAAGTTTATTTTGCCAATGAAAGATTGTAATTCTTTTATGTTTTTGGAATGATCTATTTTTGAATGGCTTCAATTATTATAGGATCAATTTTAATTCCATCCTTTGATGTGATATGTCCTAACAATTTACCTTCTTCTAAACCAAACAATGTTTTCTTTGTATTAAGGGAAATTCCAAATCGCTTGCATTTTTCAAACACTCTTCTCAAGTGGAGCAAGTGTTCTTCATATGTTTTTGAAAAAAATAGTGATATCATCTAGGCATATAACAATGAATCTTCCAAGTTCATCGACAAAAGAAATATCCATTTCTCTTTGAAATGTAGCCCCAACATTCATTAAACCAAAAGGCATTTTCACATACATGAAAGTTCCCCAAGGTGTAGTAAATGTTGTTTTCTCTTGCTCATCAGGGTGGACTAAAACTTGATTGTAACCATAAAAACCATCTAACAAAGAAATTCTACTGGACCCAACTACCTTTTGCAAAATATGGTCCATTTTGGGCAAGGGATAGTTGTCTTTGAGGGAGACTTTATTAAGGTTTCTGAAATCAATGCACAATCTGATTTATCCGCTCTTCTTCCTGGTTGGAACTAAATTTGATACCCATTTAGAAAATCTTAATGGGACAATGATTTTAGCATCATATATATTTTTAATTTGTTTTTCAATCAGAGGCATCAACCTTGGGTTAATCCTCCTAAGTTTTTGTTTAAAAGGATTTTGGTCTTCTTTTATGGGAATTTTATGTTGTATAATGCTAGTGTCATAACATTTAAGATCTTCATAACTCCATGCAAAAATAACTATAAATTCTCTAAATAATTCTATATATTTTGTTTTTGAGCAGGAGTTAAATATTTAGACAATTTAATCATCTTTGGTTTTTTTTCAGTTCCTATGTTGCAATATTCAAATTCCTTTCTAGTAGGTTCAATTTTATGTTTTTTGGCCACATCATCAAAATCAAACAGCTCTTCCAAAGGGACTAACCCTCTAGGAAGAATATTATCTTTCAATTGAAAAATGTCCAGATCTTCTTGTTTTTTATTTATTTCTTCTAAACCTATCTTATCTACATTTTCTTTTTCGTCATCACTATCAACATCTATGTTGGCACATTCAAATTCATTTTTTGATTGCAATAAATTTTCAATTTGTTCATCATTTCCAAAAACTTACCAATACCTAATGGTGTTTGGGACATTAGGGCTACATTTCAATTCAACTGTGTATTGGTGGTTAGGATGAAATGGTATCTTACAAGTAGCCGCAGAGGTAGCTAGACCATTAGCAAGAATGTTTTGGTCTCTGGGAATGGCTAACAAATCATATTCAGTAAAAAATTGCAGAAAATCTAGGACAACATTTATGTAGGCTCTCAATCTTGGGTGTTTAGCAGAGTACTCACCCTTGATCTGTTTTATTATTAGTTCAGAATCACCCCTAATTGAAATTCTCTTAGTACCAAGATTCTTTAATAGTTGAAAACCTAGCATTAAGGCTTCATATTCAGCTATATTATTGGTACACTGAAAATTTAACTTATAGCAATGACCTTCTGTATGATTTTTTTTTGAATTAGAAACCCACACACCAACTCTTTATCCTTCCTTACTAACAACACCATCAAAGTATAAACTCCATAGAGGTTCCTTTTGTTTATCATATTTCACCATTATTGTTTCATTTTCTTCAATAACTGTTTTGTCTTCTTCTATGTTATAAACATCATCTTCTAAATTGACAATCTCTCTTTCCATATCTCCATCATTGTACAAAATAAAAGAATCAAGGTCTAAATGAACAGAATATAAGGGATAATTTTTTGGTTTATCTTGACTACTGACCATGTATTTCATCAGTGTCTCCCTATATAATCTCCTTCGTTGACCAAATAATGGAATGGTGGCATAAGACATTTCTAGTTGAAGGTTACCTTGTAACTTGTCTCCCCATGAAAGAGACAATAACATGCAATATGTAGGGGGTATGTCTGCAACAACTATGTCCATTACCATACTCTTGGCTAGTATTTGTGCTAAAGTAACACACAAATCTTTGATAAGAACTATGCATTTTACTTTACTTGAATCAAAAGAATATAAATCTTTGTATGGTCTAGTGATATCAAGTCCTATTTTTTCCATAACAACCTTAGGCATAAGGTTGTGGGAAGCACCAGAGTCCATCATGGCATTGTGCAAAGTTTTTTCATGAATGTTTAAACTGATCAAGTCCCTCAATTGTTTCTTCCCCTTCATCGACATAATTTTCTTGAAAAGGGGGCCTAATATGTTGACTTGGGCCTCTTTATTATCTTTGTTCTCTTTGTTTGATTTGGGGTTGATTTCTCCTAAAATTAGGATTTTTGATTTTGGGACCAGGATGATTTTCTCTTGGTGGATTTCTATCAATGATGTCTAATATTTCCATCATCCTTTCCATGGTTATGACTAAGGAGTCTATTTTAGCATCAACAAAAGAGGTAGATGGTTCTTCTTTGATAGTTACCCTTCTCTCTGTTCTTTGTCTAGCTCTCCTAGCTAACAGATTTGCCTCTACACTCACAACACGTCTTTTCATTTCTTCCAAAGTTGTAGGGTTTATTTCTCTCAATTGATAATACATGTCATCATCAAAACCATCATGGAATTTGATCAAAGATAAACCTTGAGGAGGTTTAATGTTTGTTTGAATTGCATTATAAATATTGTTAAATCTAGTGCAATAATCTTGTACACTTTCCCCTTGGTTTCTTTTAATACTTTCATATTCAGATAAGATTTGAAGTGGATTTTTCTTAACTTCCCATCTATTTGAGGAATGATTGATGAAATCCAATAATGTCATTAATACTAGTAGTTGGTAAGGCTTTGAACCATTTCCTAACTTCTCCATTTAAGCGTTCAGAAAACAATCTCATTTTGACATCTTCCTCATTAACTTCTTATAGGTCAAAGAAGTCATTCATCTTGTCAACATGTTGTTGTGCAGTCATATTTCTAGTGCCATCAAACCGAGGAATCCTAGTTTGATAATACTGGGGCATATTGTGCAAGGGAGCAGCCAAAACGAGGGGAGCATATCTTGATTCCATGATTGGTGGAGGAGGATGGATAGTAGGAACTCCTATGAAAGGATGGATCACAACTTGTGTAGTAGTTGGAGAAGTGGTGGAAGATATGGAAGAGGCAGGGATGGAATATATAGGATGAAATGATTGCGGATTGATAGATGATGCAGAGATGGTTAGGGAAGAAACCTCAATATATTGTTGAATGTAGGCCTTATGCAAAGCTTTATCAAAGTTTGATGCTAGATATTGTAACTTCTCAAAATTTTGCAAGATTTGTTGATCAAGATCTGATCCAGGAGAGTGTCTTTTAGGTGTATTAGGTTGGAGGATAGATTGATCTAAAATTGTTTCATCTACAAAGCGATCATATTTGGTTCTGAATAGGCTATGCTGAAATGGTAGATAAAACTTGATATCTTGGATCGTGACAAACTTCTCTGGAAGAGAGTTTTCCCTAGGAGGAGGACTACTACTCCCTTGACTTTCTGCTAAACTTCTTTTTATGATCAATTTTTCAAGGTTATCTACTACTTTTACAGGTTCTGGATCAGGATGAGATCTGGTGTGAATTATTTTTGGAGCCAGAACTTAAAATTAAAAAACCTAATTAATTATTTACAAATTTTTACAACCTATGAAAATTTATCTCTTAAAATTTAAATCTTTGATTGTTCAGAAATAAAGTTTTCTTACTTAGGGAAGATAATTCATAAAGTTGGAAAATTTGTTCATTCCCTAGTATGGTCTCCACTATGTTATCACTCTGTAATTTCCAAAGGTTGTAGAATAAAATATAGAGGTAGCTACCAAACCACTTTGGAAGTTGGGATCTAGCCCTGCCAGCTTCAGAGAGGGATCTCTCTATAATATTTATATTTGTTTGAGTTTTGAGTGTTAGGCTAGTTATGAAAGTTCAATGCTTATTTGTTTGAAATGTGTGGTTGAATGAATGCTTAATTTTCCATTGGGATATGGGGTCTGTACTTAAATATAAGGACTTGTTTCATATTTTTCTAAGGTTTTCTCCACATGGCAGGGTAGTAAAATTGTTGGATCTATTTGAATCAAATTAAATGAATAAGAGGAAAAGAGGGGAAAATCCACTAAGTATGAGAGCAGTTAAGAATTATTTTACTTAGTTTCAGATGAAAAACATGAATATCACTGAAAACGAGAGACATAGTATAATGAAATAAATTTTGTTCTTTAACTTTCTTTTAATGATTAGAATTGGAAACACATGCAATGATTACAGAGAATAGAAAAACATTTGACAAAGAGAGAAAGCACATCACCAAAAATATGACACAAGAATCATGTGAATAAGCCTCTTTTATTACTCGTCAATCCTTTGAAAAATTTACACAATAGCTCTTGGGTGAAAAAATCAACCCATGATACTTCGAAGAGAGAAGTATTTATACAACTATTTACAACAGATCCTATCATAAATGATCGTGATATTATGGAGGAATATCTAACTAACTAGATATCTAAATACAAAATGTAGGGATTTTGCAAATTCGCTCGGATCTCTGGTGTTGATTTGGTGGAAGGGTGATGACTCATCTCTTTGACTTTCGCTAGTTGTTGCTCCATGCTGACTAGAACACAAAAATTGACTCTACTCAAGTAATGTGCATAGATATCCCCACCTCTTTTTACTTGGGATGGAAATCTTTAGTAATTTCCTGTATATTTCATACATCTCTGTGTATTTGGCAAAGGTAGGATTAGTGATGAAGATATTATTAATTTCATGTTGTATGCTTAAGTCTAACTATAGTGTCTCCAAGAAATATTTACGAGTGATGCTTCCCTGTATCCCTACAAACTTTGAACTGTCCTTTGCCACTGTGCTCATTTTTTGTTTGTAATCAGGCAGAGTGATCAATTTGACATTCAATACTAATAATCTAGAAAGCCCTTTCTTGTGTAGCACCTCAAACTTACTGAAGAACCTCTGCACACCTATGTCCATCACTTGAGATTTTTCTTCCAGCTGCAACATTAATCCTTTCTTGGTCAGAACCTTCTTGATCTCAAGGATGGTTTCTGTCATGTCCTCAATCTCTAGTTCTTATAACTCCTGTTTGTTTTTGGAGTTTAGAAATCTGATAAGTTATGTGGCCTATGTGGGTCTTTCTCCCAATTCTTCCTTGATTATTTCAATTGCTCCCCTGGCTTTTTGTACTAATTCATGTTGTTAAAAAATTATTTGTATGGAGGGCCATATTTCTGACATTGATTTGTTGATATCTATCCAAATGTTTTCCTTATCTTGGGCTAAGGTATTTTCCATGGAAGCCTCTTTCCCTAATTGTTGTAATTGTTGACTGAGCCTTTGAGACTTATGCATCTCTGCCTGGTGACTGTCCTAGAATATTGATTTCAATTATGTAATGTCTTTACCCCTTCCTGTAGTTTTCTGATTTCTTCCCCTTGTATGGGCATATCTTCCATGGATTTTACAAGTTTTTCAGATGCATATGAAACTTGTATTGGGATTGTCGATGGGATTGTTGATGGAATTTATTCTAATGTGGACCCTTATGTTGTTCTTATTCCTATCAGAGGGACTTACTCTAGTGGGATCATGGCCATCGACACATTTTGTTCCTTTTCCTTTATTAGTTTGTCCATTTTTGCTTCCATTTCTCTTATTTGTGCATTTTGTTCCATGATTAACTTTAACATCTCTTCTTTGTGGATTTAAGTCTCAGCCACTTCTTTGGTCTGTGAATATTTTGTAGTTGGAATATTCAACTACTTTCTCAGAGATGCTATATCAACATTCTTCTTCTTTAACAACTCCTTTGATGCCTTGATGTTTGTTGGGTCATATCCAATCTTCAAAACCAATTATTCTAATGATTTTATTTTGTTATCTTTGGCTAGAGAAGAAATCTTCTCAAGATTTAATGGGATTGGATGTTATTTAAGGATACCCACAACTTAGAAGTAGTCATTGAGGTATTTTTCAAGGTTGAGAATATCAATTCCCTTGTCTGTCTATGCATATCCATCTGGTCCACTGGATGCACATCTTTTACATCAAATTCAAAGGCAGTCTTTTTGTAGTCTGCAACTATTCTTGGATGGGGAACTTGTGCTTGTAATAATTCCATTTGCAATATTCCTCTTTCTATGCCAAAGGCTGACAACAGTTTGTGTTGAACAGTGGAGTTTTGCTTCTGAAACTGAGTGTAGGTGTTGATGTTGAGGAGCTCATTCCTTTGCTTGATCTGTTTATATTTGTCAAAAATATTTGACTCTTTTTTCCCATGAGTTGATTCAACTATTATAGTAGTGTTTGGGTTTCGTTGAGATGTTGGTGATGATGGAGACCCTATAACCAGACTTTCATAATGGGTTGAAGAGTGTGGTCCCTCCAAGACTATAGCGGACATCATTTCTCCCTCCTTGAGTAAATTTGGTGTATGACTGATTTTATCCCTTTTTATGTATACTTGGAAATCCTCAAATGATACCTTTGTGACTGAAGGCAGAACCTCCTTCCTTTCTCTTTTATCTACTTTCTTTTGGGATGTATTAGTCTGTGAAGTGGTTGCATAGATATGTTGCTCCTTTGTTTCTTGCAATATGTTCTCTTTCCACTCTGTTTGGTTCATGTATCTTTCCACCTCTGGATTCTTTGTGTGAACATAAGGAGTTCTCCTTTGTTTGATGTTGAGTTCATAAATCACACCGAATGGGTCATATGCCCAAGTGGAACTCAAAGGAAACCTCATTTGTTTCAAAATGTTATTTTCTTCTTCTTTTGTTGATCTACTATTGCAGATGAAAGGTCCAACCTGGGTTTTGATTATGATTTGGGACTTCTTCTTTGCTGCAACAAAATGAATGTCATCTAAATTGACCATTTGTCTTATGTATTCTAGTGAAAAAATACTCACTGGGAGGTATTTGGGTAGTTTGTAAGGAGGCAACTCACACCCATATACTCTTATCTCTGTATGGTTTTGGTATAAATACCAATCCCATGTCTTATATTGATTAGATAGGTGCAAGAACTTATGAATTTATTCAGTGATCCTTGGCTCTGTGTTGTTGTTTAGCATACAAACATTTGGGTGAATGAACTAATCTATGAAGTCCTTGAAGTTGAACTCTGTTGAGTTTTTCCTCGCCAATGAGGTCCATGATGTTACTGGCTGACGCATCCCCCCCTCCCCTCTTGGGGGTTGCATGACCTCACGATCAAGGATCTTCAATTATTTGAGATGAATCAACTCTTCGGGACCTTGTTGGCCCCACAAATCATTTTACATAGACCCCTTTTTATCCTAGGCACAGGTCCTGTGAAACCTGCGGGATATTGCTAAGCCCCTTTTCTTATTCACATGTCCTCGGTCCAGTCCTCTTCGCAACTCCATGCTTTGAAGCTTTTGTGAGTAGCTTGCTCCCTTTTTCCCGATATCCAAAACAACGAATTTCTTTGGGACCCAATCTATGGTTCACATCTCTCCCACAACCAACAGTTGTGATCTGCTTCAGACTTTAGCCTTCCGGTATCTTCCTGCTCTTCTCTCCTCTTTCTTCAAGAGCACCTTTCCTCTGAAACACGTGGATCTCCACCACGTTTCCTCCTAGATCCAACGATTCATATTCACTTCACTCTTCGCGAGTTCGTGAAGATTTCACCTTGCGCCACGCAAATTCTTCCTGTTATCACTCTGTAATTTTCCCAAGGATGTGGAGGCACTCACAGAGGTAACATCAAACCACTTCGAGTCGAGGAACTATCCCTCCAAGACTCAGAGAGGGATCTCTCTTTCTGATTTAGATTTTTTTGAGTATGGATCTTAGGCTAGTTATGAAATACAATGTTTTGGGGTTAAAACTTTTGGTTGGAATAGGAGAAAATGGGTCAATGGGCAATGGAGTCACAACTTAATTTAATCAAGGTAGGTTTAACAACCCAATGTTGCAGAGAAAGATAGGCAAATTCAATGGATCCTTATAAATTTGATGCATAGATGAGACAAATGGGTTTAGAGATCCAATCAAAAATAGACCAATCAAGAATTTGCCTTTGATCTTCAGTAGAAAACATAAAAATTATTCCAAATTCAGTGACATAGTGTATATTCAAACAAATTATGTCATATATCTTCTTGGGATAATTCAAAATGTAGAAATCAAAATGTTTAGCAGGAAGAGACAAAATATCAGGGAAAAAACTGCACCAATAAAATCAACACAAGAATCATGTAACAGTGCCTTGTATTACTGTAATTTGATCAAAGAGTTCCTGTGGGAAAAATTGATCATATCTCCCAACAGGTCCCAACAAAAGCCAATATTTTATAACTAGAACCAACCCTTCATACTTTGAAATAAGAACTATTTTT
This sequence comes from Picea engelmannii, assembly GCA_009831015.1. Taxonomy (NCBI): domain Eukaryota; kingdom Viridiplantae; phylum Streptophyta; class Pinopsida; order Pinales; family Pinaceae; genus Picea; species Picea engelmannii. The sequence goes on from ML796170.1 coordinate 33,683, forward strand.
AACTTATTTACAAATCCCTGTCATAAATGAGCAGGATTTATTCTAATCTAACTGAATCTCGGATTACAAATTATAGGGATTTTGTGAATCTGATTGAATTTCTGGTGCTAATTGAGTGGAATTTGTTGTTATTTGTCCTTGAATTATGTTTCGTTGTTTTCATGCCACTGACATCTGGAATGGGATTGAAATCATCTCCACAACTTCTATGTACAATCACCTAATTTTTACCATTTGTCCTTTGACTTTCTTCCTCCCGGAATTTTGAATAATAGGGTCCAGTGATATCTTCTATTCTCCCACTCCAAGATATCTATGTACAATATGGGGGAGGCTTTTGTATATAAAATTGTTCTGAATAAAAACCTCCTTTTTTTTTTCTAAATTCATTTCCAGTTTGTTGAAACATCTCCCGTAAAATCATGACTGAAACAGGAAAAAATGAAAAACTGAAAAATGGGGCTCAAAGATGGCTTCAATTATCTCAGATGTTGACACCTGTGTAAATTTTGGGAGAGGTTTTAGTTATTCATCTCGTTCTAAAAAAAAACCTCTCTCTTATTTTGAGAATTCATTTCCATTTTCCTAGAATCCCTCTCAGAAGAAGAAGTGTTGAACAGGCAAAAAAATGATTTTAAATTTTCGGGAGGGCGGTTTTGGAGGGACAAAGTGGTTTACTCGGACCACCTTGAGGTGGTAAGCGGTTTTGGGAGGGGGGGGTCCAAGTTCATCATGAGGTGACACTTTTCCCTCCCAATACCACTAACTCGGACCCCATGGTGTTGATGTGACGTGAGGGGGGGTCCGAGCTATGGGGGAAATGCAGTGGGTTGTAGACTTAGGATAGTATATTTTAGTTTTTATGCTTTTTTATTTATTGTTTTTTGTTTTATTTGTTTTATTTGTTTTGTTTTATTATATTTTTTTATTTTACTTTGTTTTTTAATTAATGTTTTAGATTATTGTTTTATTTTTTTAATTTGTTTTTATTTTAATTTGTTTTTTAATTAATGTCTTTATTTATGATTTATTTTATTTTGTTAATATTGTTTTATTTATTTATTATTAATCAAACACTATTCTAATTGCTAAATTTAAACAACTAACTTAATAAAACTAACCTTATTAGTAATGATTAATTAATTATTAATTAATCGTTATTATTAATTATCCTATGTTATAATCTAATTAATATATTTTATTTTTTATCCTAAGTCTATTTATTCATGCAGGGATGAATGGCGAGCGAAATGTAGCCAATGGGACAAATGGACAAGGGAGTGAGTGGTGCAGAGGTGGATGAAGGATGCAACAAAGTGATGAAGGATCGAGCGAAATAGATGGGGGAGGGGAGAATCAACCGAGCCCAGCAAGACAAATGTCTTCATCACGGGAGAAACGCCAAATAAGAAGTTGAACAATCAAGTTACCTATGATTATAGGACCTCAACATGAGATCCACCTGATGATGGCAACTCTTTTAGGATGTGTCAAGAACCACTGAACTCTGAACATGTAGACTAGTTCCTTATCCATTGGGTTGATCCCAAAATATGCAACCTATACCTATTCCAAACTTGACTAAATCTTCAAAGCGACACTGAAATGAAATGGAAAGCATTCTTGCCCAACAAGATTATTTGCATACTATAAATCTGATAATTAAAAGATGTTGATCTGACGATCTTATTTATGTGCATACATCATATTCTAACCTGAGAATGCACAACCTCAATCAATATGAAATATCCAATATAACCAATCGAATATTGGATCGGATACCTTGGCCCTTTCACTGTTTTTCACCCAACTTAGAAACATAACTGAAAATGACATATAGTGGATATTTCCAGCCTAATCTTCATCACAAGGATCTTGATAAACTTGACAGACAACATAAATACTGGGAATGCATTGTGGCTCTGTGATGAACAATTTCTCCATATAAATATCCACTGGATCAAGATAGACTTTACTCATTACTGGATATTCTGACTCAGTCAATTCAACCTCATGACCAGGTGCCACACATGTGTTCTCTATGTCTTCAAGTGACTCAGAACATGCTTGTATTTGATCTGATGAGTTTTTTACTAATACTTCTACCGAACAAGACATTCGATTTGATTGTCTGATCATATCCATGTCATAACAGCTCTTGAAATCATTAGGGGTAAATGAAAACTGACTTTGAAAACACAAGCTATCCAGCATATCAGCTATTGGGTCATAAAGTGCTTTTGATGACGGTGGCATTGGTTCTACTGGCATTTCATGGCTTACACTGCGATTCTCAAACAAAATATGACTATGATGCTTTCTCACAATCTGAAATGAACTAAAGCATAAGGGAAAAGAATCAAAATAGATTAGTTCATTACTTGTCCCATGCTCCATGATTTCATCTAAGGTTTGACATTAAAAAAGATTCAAGTTTTGCACCTCCGGATCTGAAGAAGATTCTATATCATCCCTTTTTTCCTCAACTGGTTCATTAGAACACTCCTCATTCTTACTATTTACAATATTCTTGCAATGTTTTCTCAGGAGCGAGGCTAAACATAGGGGCAGGAAGTTTGCACTTTCTTGAAAATTTTCTACATTCTCCTCCTTGCAATCTTTATTAGTATGCATAGTTTGATTTTCATCTTGGCATTGTGATAATTGTACTTCTTATTCCCATGAAGATAGTGTTGGTTTCTCTGAGAGGTCATTATCAAACTCAACCACATAATCATCACCCTGATGATCATATCCTAGAAAATCATCTACATATGCAAGGTCATCAAACATGCACATCATATCAATTGATGGCTCTTCAACAAGATGATTTTGAGCTTCATATTTGACTACGTTGTGAATTGAATACATGAAACAATCATTATCCAATCCATGATACCAAGGATGAGATGCAAAGTGTTTGGGGACATTGATCCTTGTCTGTTCTAGAACTATTGGAACATGTGATCTTTGAACAACAAGTTTATCTTTCCTGCTAATTGTCTGCATCATCTCTTTTACAGTGTTTGACAAGACATCTAGTTTCACTTCTGAAGATGTCATCCATTCCTTTTTTGTTCTATATTTCTCTTTTGCCCTTAACTTGAAACTTTTGTTCAGCAAATTAGCTTCCACATCAACTGCAATATTTTTCATTTCTTTAAGGGTTGCAGTATTCATTTCTCTTACTTGGAATGCCATCTCAGGATCGAAGGAATCTGGGAAATGCAAGTGATCTTATCCTGGGGGGGGGGGCTTATATCAACAGGAATTTCATGATATACCTTATTGAACCTTGTTGAAAACCGATGTACTGTCTCCCCTGGTTGTCTTTTCAAATGGTCATATTCTTCTAGGATGAGAAAGACATTTCTCATGATCACCCATCGATCTAGGAAATTTTTTACAAACTGATAAAAATTGCTAATGCTTGCAGCTGGAAGATTCTTAAACCAATTGTTGACTTTACCTTGCAATGATAGGGAAAACATTCTGATGCAGACATCATCATCTTCTACCTCAAACTGATCAAGAAAATCCTCAAGACTTTGGATATGCTTTTCAGCAGTGATCTTCACATTTTCTCCATCAAACCTAGGTAGATTATTGATGTAATTGGAAGGGAAGTCATCGAGAATAGGAGGAAAATCTAGGGGCTTGTATCTATCTGGGATTTTTGTAGGTACAGGAGTTAAATAAATGGTCTTATAGCTAACTGGAATTTCAACAATGGTAGGAGATAAAGCAAGAGGTTTGTGTCTCACTAGGATTTCAACAAATTCATCTAGGATGTGCACAAGTGTATGAGTATGTACATGATATACAATTTGGGGCTTAGTCTCTTAAGGTTCATCAATTTGTAGATGATCAATGTAAACTTCGACAATATACTCTTGATCTAGATTAGAAAAAGATAGGACATAATTATAGATAAAACCAAAAATGTCTTGAATACAATTTGAGCTTGAATACCAACTCTTTCCAGATTGCTTGGTCATGTTTTTGTTTCTTCCTCTAGTGGAGTCTTCGAATTGGAACTGATTTGGATATTAGAGTCGCTAGGTGAATGATCTCAGCCTTCTTGTGTATGATCACTGTCCACCATCAGTAATCAGGTCTGGAACTTGAAGTGCACTACTGGAGAAAGTTCCCCAATGGAGTCGCCATTATGTTATCACTCTGTAATTTTCCCAAGTCTGTGGAGGTAGTCACAGAGGTAACATCAAACCACTTGGAGTCAAGGATCTATCCCTCCAAAACTTAGAGATGGGTCTCTCTTTCTTATTTAGATTTGTTTGAGTATGGATCGTAGTCTAGTTATGAAATACAATGTTTTTGGGTTTATACTTTTGGTTGGAATAGGAGAAAATGGGCCATTGGGAAATGGAGTCACAACTTAATTTAATCAAGGCAACTTTAACAGGCCAATGTTGTAGGGAAATATAGGAAAATACAATGGATCCTTATAAATTTTATGCATGGATGAGACGAATGGGTTTAGAGATCCAATAAAAAACAGAGCAGTGAAGAATTTTGCCTTTGATCTTCAGTAGAAAACATATAAATTATTCCAAATTCAGTGACAGAGTGTATATTCAAACAAATTGTGTCCTATATATTCTTGGGATAATTTATAATGTAGAAATCAAAATGATTATCGGGAAGAGACAAAATATCAGGGAAAAAACTTCACCAATGAAATCAACACAAGAATCTTGTAACAATGCCCTGTATTACTGTAATTTGATTAAAGAGTTCTTGTGGGAAAAATTGGTCATATCTCCCAACAGGTCCCAACATAAGCCAATATTTGATAACTGGAACCAACCCTTCATACTTGGAAATCATAACTATTTATAACTTATTTACAAATCCCTATCATAAATGAGCAGGATTTATTCTAATCTAACTGAATCTCAGATTACAAATTATAGGGATTTTGTGAATCCGATCGAATTTCTGGTGGTAATTAAGTGGAATTTGTTTTAATTTGTCCTTGAATTATGTTGCATTTTTTTCATTCCACTGACATCTGGAATGGGATTGAAATCATCTCCACAACTTTTGTGTACAATCACCTAATTTTTACCATCTGTCGTTTGACTTTTTTCCTCCCAGAATTTTGAATAATAGGGTCTGGTGATCTCTTTGATTCTCCTACTCCGAGATATCTACGTACAATACAGGGGAGGATTTTTTAGATAAACTTGTTTTGAACAAAAATATCCTTTATTTTTTCTAAATTCATTTCCAATTCGCCGAAACAGCTCCTGTAAAATCATGACTGAAATAGGAAAAAATGAAAAACTGAAAAATGGGGCTCAACTATGGATTTGATTCTCCCATATTCTAACACTTGTGTAAATTCTTGGAGAGGTTTTGGTTCTTCATCCGGTTTTGAACAAAAACCTCTCTCAAATTTTGAAAATTAGTTTCCATTTGCCCGTAATCCCTCTCGGAAGACGAAGTGTTGAACAGGAAAAAAAACAGTTTAAATTTTCGGGAGGGCGGTTTTGGAGGGGCAGAGTGGTTTATTCGGAACCCCCTAAGGTGGTAAGTGGTATTGGGGGGTCTGATTTTACCATGAGGTGACACTTATCCCTCCCAATACCACTAACTCGGACCCCATAGTGTTGATGTGACGTGAGGAGGGGGGGTCCGAGCTATGGGGGAAACGTTGTGGGTTGTAGACTTAGGATAGTAGATTTTTGTTTTTATGTTTATTTATTTATTTATTTTTGTTTTATTTGCTTGTTTTTTAATTTGTTTTGTTTTATTATATTTTTTATTTTACTTTGTTTTTTAATTAATGTTTTAGATTATTGTTTTATTTATTTTTTAATTGTTTTTAATTAATTTTTTATTAATCAAACACTAATCTAATTTCTAACTTTAAACAACTAACTTAATAAAACTAACCTTATTAGTAATGATTAATGAATTATTAATTAATCTTTATTATTATTTATTATTAATTATCCTATGTTATAATTAATATATTTTGTTTTTATCCTAAGTCTTTTTATTCATGCAGGGATGAATGGCGGACGAGATGTATCCAATGGGACAAATGGACAAGGGAGTGAGTGGCGCGGAGGTGGATGAAGGATGCAGTAGGGTGATGAAGGATCGGGCGAAATAGATTGGGGGGGGGGGGGGGGGNATCAACTGAGCCTAGCAAGCCAGATGTCTTCATCACGAGAGAAACGTCAAATAAGTAGCTGAAGAATCAAGTTACCTATGATTATAGGAACCCAACACTTCTGAAGTTCTTTCTCGTGAACTCTCAGACCTATTGCCTCGTCCTTCCCAACAATCAACGTTCAGGATCCACTCTGGGCTTTAGAGCTTTGATGGTCTTGTACTCCGCTCAACTAAAATATCTCAGAGAATGATTTCTCCGAAATTCCAGATCTCTTGCCACCTATTCCTCTGGACGAGGGATAGTCCTAGATGGCTTCAGGATTTCTTGACTTCCACGAATCCTTACTCCTATGAACACTTAGCACTTTTCCCATAGTTTGAGACTTGGACTACTCTCATCCTTCTGTACTCTTTACAGAGACTCTATGCACGATGACACTAATCTTCCTGAGCTTTTTGAACTTACTTAGCCTCCTAAGGGGTTCTACCCTTTTCTTCCTCCAAAGGAATTCTTGCGCCCTCCTGGCGACCCCACGCTCTTCTAAACTTTTGAACTTAGAATCATTTCTCTTCTATGCACACTCCTTGCGCTTGACTAGCCTTCAAATGACTTCTTATAACACTTGTCTAAGTGTATGCCTAGTGTACTCCTTGCACAGGTCTTCCTCCAAAGTGTTCAAAAACTCTATTTCACATGAGCTTCAAATGCTCTGATCTCAAAGGCCTATGTCTCCTTTGTTCCTAGAAGGGATATATGTGCCCCCTTGATAACTTATGCTCAATGCACACTTGTATATATTTCTAGAGTATTCAATAACTATGTGGGTGTCTTCTCCTCTGACACTTCTCTTCTCAGAATTCAAAAGAGAGTTCCTTTTGTGCACACTTGCACCTGCTCAATGCCCACCTAGCAGAGTTCTATAAAGTGTTCAACAACTTTGTGCTACGCTTACTCCTAAACAGACTTTCCTCCAAGGTATTCAACAACCTTGAGGTTCCCCTCTAGATCTGTGAATTATCCTTGTGTGCCCTCATGGCACATTCTTCTTTGACTCATAAGATTTCAGATGCACACTCCTTGCACTGGCTACAAAGTTTCCAATACCCTGTTGTGCACTCCTTGCATTGGCTATAAAGTCTCTAATACCCTGTTGTGCACTCCTTGCACAACCTAAATAACCTAGAACAAATTAACAAAACTCATAGATAGAAATTTTTTATCCTTACCCTGCAGATGGAAACATATCATACATCTACAACATAACCATACATAACACACATATAACATTCATAAACATTTACCACACAGGAATTGATAAACAACGAAACATGTTCATTTGTATTAATATCTGAATGTTAATTACAGTGTGTGAGCTCGGACTGCAATTAAGTCTCGGCTCTCTCCTCTCCTATCAACAACTCTCAACTACTTTTCAACAACAACCTCTACCGGGCATATGTTACAAATATTTATACAAGAGGATACTAATCGATTCTTTCCCTTCAAATACTCTAGTGGTGTCTAGTCACCATCAAAACGCCTATCTACTGAGGAAGATTACAATGAGTGGAAAATCTAGTCTAAATCAGATCTAGATCCATCCTACCATCATCCACTTAAGGAGACCTTATCTAAAGCTTGTACAAAGGCATGACTTGGCTCTACCCAAGCCTTACAACACATACTTGCATTAATTACATTTAAGATTAAAAATTCTAGGGAAGAATGAGAGGATTGGCACCTCTCCCTCCTTGAATGCGCACCAATGTGCTAAATAGTTGGCACATTCTGAGGTGGAGCGATGCTCCTGCATCATAATCCACTGCTAGGAAAATCACGAGCTCCTACTCATGAGCTCCTATGCTCTTCTGTTGAAATCCCCCTGGATCCCAAACTTCCCCTTGGAGTTGTCCTCCTGCTCCTCTTCTTTGTTGTTGTTGTTGTTTCCCCGCTACTCATGCAGGTCCTCCTCTATTCAACTTCCCCCTGCTAACAAATTATTTTGTTGACTTCATGATCAACCTCCTTATTTCCTATATCACCTTTTGTAGATATTTTGTTGGCTGGATTTCCTTATGTAGTCTACTCGGTTGCAACTCCTTATGTCGATCAATGGGCAGCCGAACCTGATCCTCCATGCTACCTTCATCTCCTGTGGCACTGGCTAGCCAATCTATTGCAGACTTTATTTCCATAGTCTCATCATTGAGCGTCTTCTCAACTATCTCGACAGTTAAACTTATATCAGTTCGTCTACTGGTACATCTCCAACTTTTTCTAGCTTCTTCTCATGTTGGTATGTTTCCTCTGGAATGGCTATCTCCTCGCAGCCATCTTCTGGTTCTGGATTGTCCAACCAATCCTCCAGCATCTTCAATTTCATTTCCCATGGAGTGAGCATGTCATCTGAATTATCTCCTTCCTCTACTAGGGTAGACTTCAGTATATTATCCTTCTCCCCTATGATAGTCTTGGTTGGCTATCTTTCTCCTACACCTAAAACTTGTGCACTACCCTCTATTGGTATAATTGGAAGAAATATCGGAATTCCCCCAATGATCATAATACTCCTCTGATCCTTCTCCTATGTGATGGAAGTATTTAACTTCTCATCATATTCATTCACATGGTATGTAACCCCACATGAATTTTCATATGTATGAGGCCTTTCTTCTGCCTCCTTTCCTTCTGTCACCACCCCTTGCTGATATGAACTCTCAGTTGAGTTCATCTCTTGTCCCTTTCCCACTTAGAAAATTGGGGTTTCTCCTTTTCCCTCCTCGCAGTTTATGAGATCAACTAATCTCTTCTCATTTTCCACCTGGAAATCTACAAGATCTTTGCCAGATCTCTTTCCCTCATCACTGAGGATTTTAGCATGCCTCGATCGCCTTTTTAACACATGTTGTTTCCTTCTGGCCAACAACTTCTGAGTAGGCCACCTGTATTTCCTTTTCAGAGTCCATTCATACCTCCAGCGTACCTTATCCTCCTGCTACATATTCAATGCTAGCCTCTCCATTTCTGCTCAGATTTCACTGAGCTCCTTGTCAATTTCTTCTTTTGTTTTCTAGTGGTGGTTTTCTCTTCGACCATGCTTATGGCCTTCAGTAGCCATCTTTATTTTTCTATGTCTTTAGCCCTCCTAGTTGTCAATTGTTCACTCTGTAACTGAGAGTGTCTCCATCTTCTCCTACATCCCACATGTTTTTTTTCTTGACTTTTTCACACTTGAAAACAATCACACACAGACCATCAACACCTCATCTTCCTTCACCTATTTTCCACAGGTGAAATCAAGCCATGACACTACTTGATGTAATCATGATACCTCTTTGTCTCCTCTTCCTACAGAAATCAATTATGTGGCTTTGATACCACTCTAACGCAACCCCCCCTCCCCTCTTGGGGGTTTCACGACCTCTTAGTTAAGGATCTTCAATTATCTGAAATGAATCAGCTCTTCGAGACCCTGTTGGCCCCATAAATCGTTTTGCACAGGCCTCTTTTTCTCCTAGGTGCAGGTCTTGTGAGATCCATGGTCTCTTGCTAATTCCATGTTCTTCTTCACATGACCTCGAGATATGACCTCAGGCTAGTCCTCTTCGAAACTCCATGCTTCAGAGATTTTGCGAGTAGCTTGCTCCATTTTTACCGATCTCCGAAACAACAAATTTATCCGAGACCCAATATATGGTTCATGTCTCTCCCAAAACCAACGAATGTGATTTTCTTCAGAATCTGGCCTTCGGGTATCTTCCCACTCTGCTCTCCTCTTTATTCCAGAGAACCTTTCCTCTAAAACACGCATATCTCCTCCATGTGTCCTCCTGGATCCAACGGTCTAGATTCACTTCGCTCTTTGCAACTTCGCAAATATTTCTCCTTGTGCCACGCAAATTTTTCCAAAGTTCTTTCTCGCAAACTCTTAGACCTACTGCCCCGTCCTTTTCGACGATCAATGTTTAGGATCCACTCTGAGCTTCAAAGCTTTGACGATCTTGTACTCCGCTCAACTGAAAACCCCTAGAGAGTGATTTCTCTGGACATCCAATTTTGATCAAACCTATGGAATTGCAGAGAATAAATATCAGAGAACTACATAAAATAAATTTTCATACCCAGAAGGGCCGAAACTTGGGAGATACAACAGAAGAAATATTTTCTAGCAGAACCACCTCAAAATCAAGGTTCAAAAGTGATACTTGGCCAACATGCCACCCAAAAAGGGAACTCCTACACCAAATAAGCCTATAGAAAATCCTACCTGGACTCTTGATGAAGGTGAAGAAATGTGTAGGGACATAAATTATTTACAAAAGAAGATATTAACAAAAGATGAACTACAAGAGATGGAAGCTAAGTTGGAGGCAAATATGGATGGTTTAAAAGAGGATATCATGGAAGTATCACAAATTTTTGTAACAGATAAGACACCTGAAAGTGAAAATGCATTGCATGAAATTCATGATGAGGACACAAGGAAGGTGAATCAAGAATGGAGAAACTCCAACTTTGGGCTGAAGACCAACCACATTCCTAAGATCGATATGAGGAAGTTTGATGGCAAGGACCCAATCACATGGATACTTTAGATGGAGCAATTCTTTGATCTACATAATGTGCCACATACACAAAAGGTACAAATTGCTTCTTTATATTTAGAACCCAATCAATTTGTATGGTATCGATGGATTTGTTCTCGCAAATCACTCGTCACTTGGACAAATTTCACAAAAGAAATGATAGCACACTATGAGGATACAAGGAGCAATACCTTCTTTAGCCAATTGATAAATCTCAAGCAAAAGGGTTCAGTTACCGAGCACATTGATAACTTCCAAAGATTGAATATAAAGGTAATAGATATTCCAGATGAGCACTTGATTGATGTATTCATCGAAACTTTAAAGGATAACATTCAACATGAGGTTCTCCTTTGGGAACCCAAATCATTGGAGAATTCATTTAGTTGGCTAGAAATGTTGAAAGTAAAAATATGGCTATGGCTACTAGAAGGACCAATCCTAACATCTATAGAGAGAACAATGCTCCTTCTTCTAAAACACCTCAACCTACAAAGTTGACACCTCAACAATTGGAGGAAAGAAAAGAAAAAGG
>ML796170.1:55841-83255 GCA_009831015.1 Picea engelmannii
TGATGTTGTTTTTAGCAGTGGTATAGCCTACCTGCGACATAAAGCAACAGGTCAAGTCAAGAAGATAGGGATTCAAGTTAAGAATCTCTACATGCTGCAGGTAGATGGCTGCGGTGCCATGATAGGCAAGGCAGAAACAGTGGAGAGCTGAGATGAGGGTGAATTATGGCACAGGAGATTAGGCCATCTTCATCATGGAGCCTTGAAGATCATGTAGAAAATATCTACTGGACTTCCAAGGGGAACACTTGCTCAGTTAGATTAGTGCAAGGGGTGCACCCTGGGGAAGTATGTAAAGTCCACCTTTCATGAAAAGGAGAACTGTGCTTCGATGATCCTAGAGAGAATTCACACAGATGTGTGTGGACCATTATCAGTTGCTTCAACAACAAAACACAGGTATTATGTTATTTTTGTTGATGAATTTTCTCGTAAATGCTGGATATTCTTCATGCAGAAGAAGGATCAAACATTTTCAAAGTTCTGTGAGTTTAAAGCATTGGTGGAGAAAGAGTCGGGGAAGTAAGTGAAGGCTCTAAGGAGAAATAATGGTGGAGAATACATCTCTAACAAATTCAAAGACTTATGTAGCAGAGAAGGAATTCGAAGAGAACTCATAGCGCCTCATAACCCACAACAAAATGGGGTTGCGGAGAGAAAGAATAGAACGATCGTGGGTGCAGCACGAGCGATGTTGCATGATCAAGGCCTACCATTGCATTTGTGGGTAGAAGCATGCAATACTGCGGTTTATGTGCAGAACTGTTGTCCTCATAGAGTACTTGGCATGAGTACACCTAGAGAAGCTTTTATTGGTACTGATGTTTTGCATTTAAAAATTTTTGGCTCATCTGTTTTTGTGCATGTGAACAAGGATTTCAGGAAGAAGATGGAACCAACTATTGAAGTTGGGATATTTGTGGGGTACATAGAAACACCCCATAATTATCATGTGTATTTGTCGAATAGTAAGATGATTGTTATGCGACGGGATATAAAATTCGATGAGGGGAAATCCATGCGGTTGTCACTTGAGAGGGAGCTAGACTTGCATGCAGAAGAGGAACTGCTGGTTCCCAAGGATGAGTCTTAAGATGTGGATCAACCACATGATGAGGTTCATGGAGTGGAGGAAACCACTCAAGTAGAGCCATCCATTAGAAATGGCAGAAAGTGCACCACAAAAGCTGATAGATTGAGACTAGATGCTGCACAGAATATAGGAGCCCCTATTTCACAGCGCAAACAAAGATAGTTTCCTGATTGATTTGTTGTATACATGGCTCTTATGAGAAAATGTATTGTGACTGAACCATATTCCTTTCAAGAAGTAGTGCAGGACCCCACTTGGGTTGATGCTATGGTAGAGGAGTATGACTCCATTGTCAAACACAGTGTATGGGAAATTTTCCCAAGACCGATTGATAAATCAGTGGTAGGTTCGAGATGGATCTACAAGGTAAAGAAAGCTATTGATGGGAGTGTAGAGAAATACAAGGCCAAGTTTGTGGCCCAGGGATTCTAACAGATCGAGGGGATAGATTATGGTGAGACCTTTGCACCTGTCACAAGGTACTCTTCCATAAGATCCATCCTTGCACTCTCAGCGCAGATGGGCTAGCGTATTCATCAGATGGATGTAAAAACTACGTTCCTTAATGGGATCATTAAGGAAGAAGTGTACATTGAGAAGCCATAAGGTTTTTAGACATTTGATAGAGATTCGCATGTGTGCAGACTCAAGAGAGCACTGTATGGGATGAAGCAAGCACCTCGTGCTTGGTACACTCGAATAGACAACTATTTCACTGGATTGGGCTTCACCGAAAGTGAAGTGGATGCAAACCTATACCAAATTGTGGTGGAGGGTAAGCTTTTGATCATTTTTCTTTATGTTGATGATTTAATACTTACTGGTGATGAGCAGTTGATACACTCAGGCAAGGAGAATCTTGCAAAGGAGTTTGAGATGAAGGATTTGGGCCTTCTTCATTATTTCCTTGGATTGGAAATATGGCAGCGAGATGGTGAACTTTTTGTGTCTCAAGGAAAGTATACAAGAGAGATACTGGGTAAGTTTCACATGGAGAGCTGCAAACCCATGGATACTCCTCTTCCAGGAAACTAGAGGAAAGAGGATGCTACTTATGGAGAGGTAGTGGATGCTACTGTCTATCGACAGTTAGTGGGTTTGCTAATGTATTTAGTGAACACGAGACCAGACATTTGCTATGCAGTTAACCAGCTAAGTCAAGCGATGGTTAAGCCTACAAAACTCTTTTGTAAGGTGAGTAAGCATTTCCTGATATATCTGAAGGGCACATCTGAGTATGGATTATGGTACAGATAGACAGATGAGGTGAAGTTGCATGGCTTCACGGATGTAGATTGGGCGGGCAACCCAACATATAGAAAGAGCACATCAGGGGGGATCTTTAGTATCGGTTCTACAGTTGTTTCTTGGTACAGTAGGAAACAGAGATCCGTGGCACTTAGTTCAATGGAAGAGAAATACATGGCAGCGAGCCAAGCCGCATGTGAGGCTATCTCGATGAGGAAGATCTTGGTTGGTTTGTTTGGTTCTCATTTAGATCTGACAGTGATTTATTGTGATAATCAGAGTTGCATTAAACTCTAGATTAATCCTGTGTTTCATGACAGATCTAAGCATATAGATATCCGGTATCATCATCTCAGAGATTGTGTGCAGTGGAAGATCATGTTTCTTCAATACATTCCTATGGAAGATCAAGATGATGACATTATGACAAAGGTGATCACCAAGAGAAAATTCGAATATCATAGAGACAGGATTGGGGTGAAGGATAATCCCTTTCTTATTGAGAGGGAGTGTTGAAAAGTCAACAAGAAACATGTGTCTAATTTATTTTTCCCTTAATTAAATTAAACAATAAATATTAATCTATTATCTCATTCATAAGTGAGTGATTTGGAATTGTAACATAATTACAAGTGTATTTAAGTGAGTTAAGCTTAGTTGTACTAGTGAGAGTTTAGTGAATTAATTATTCATTAATTCACAATCAGTGAACTCACATGCAACTGAAGATTCACCACGTTTAACTACATGCATGTCAGCTCCAATGGACATCTAGTTGAGATAACAGGTGAAAGGGACAATTGGATATTAGTTGTGATTTGTTCACACATGCAGTGAATATGATTATAAGCATGTGCAAACGAGGCAATTGTATTCATTCGATTCATTGTGAGAATTTAGATTGCAGATTTTGTGCAGAGGAGGCACGCTGTCTGGACACAGGAATTGGCGCATGTATTTGCTAATTGTGTATGACAGTGTGAGACGATTGTATTGTACTAAGAGCTCTTGGATTAGAGTTTTGTATGAGATTGTTTCATGATTCATGATATACATAATATATGATAGTGGGGTTTTTAGCTTTACGCTTTCCCAGTAAAAAGTTTGTGTGTGTGTTATTGATATTTCACTTTATGCATTGTGGTTGTGATCGTGATTTAATTGCTTTCGAAATAATAATAGTAGAAGCGATTATGTATTTAACAAGTGGCGGAAATTGTTAGATAAGGAGAATCACAGGAATACATTAATTTGTATCGAAGTTTCTACATTTAGGTCTATTATCGCACAATCTGTACTCTGCCAAAGCTCAAGGCAAGTGAGGAATATTGGCATAACAATGGGATATCTTATCATTGTCACCTCAATAGGAAATCCCCTCTTTTAGGGAAGGATGCAAGTCCAACCCAAATTAGGCATCCTAGGTGGCCTAAAGGGATTGTTAGACTAATTTTGTTTCAAGAGATACCCCCCCTCTCACTGGTCACCGAATTCCACAAAGTCTACATCTGAGAAATTGAGGCGAAGAAGTGTAATTTGTGTACCTGCCCATAACGAGAACACTAGAGCATATATATGGCAATTTCATGTACAAAAATGATACTAAAGCCTCCAAAGACGATATACAATGCAATTATTTTATGGCTAAAGAAAACTTACAGTTAGATGACAATTTATAACAACCAAAACTCAACTATAATAGCCAGAAGAATTAGTGCTCAGAATTGCTAGAAAAGACAATGAAAATTGAGCATACATCAAGTAGATTCCTTAGCAATTGTCACAAGAAAGTTCTGAGTAAGTTAGTTATGAGTTAGCTTAGTGTGTGAAGAAAATTTGTTGTAGTTAGATGGTTGTAGAAAACATTTATAATAGTAGAAAGAAAGTTAGAGATCTAGGATAAGTTAGTGTTAGACTTAGTTAATATAGTATTGAGAGAATAAGGTTTGAGTGTTTGATCAATCTTCCAACAAGAGAGAAGTGAGAAATAGTGCCTTTTAGGGTTTATGGATTCAATTGTATCAACACAATAACTTGGATAAATAACAATGATTATACTTGTCTAAGAGATGAAAAGGTGGAAACTTGAGGAGTAGTACCTTAAGTCCTCAAGTACCAATCCCTTAACATAAGGTTCAACTAGGGTATAGGCACTTCTAGGCCCTATCAATATCTCTTATCCTTAGACTCTTGAAATATATTTAATGCAATAAAAACTACACAGAGAATCTATAGTTCTAGCACTTTAGGGCTCTAGAAGTTTGTCTAGACAAGATCTTCTAAGGAAAGACTAGCAAAACATAGAGCAAGAAAGAATCACCTTATGTTTCTTACTCCTAGGGTTTTTAAGCAAGAAATATCACAATCTTAAATATGAACAAGTAAACATACCATAAAAATTTATCATAAAATGAAAATTGTCAATTTACTTACTTCACCAAGAATAGTCAAGCATAAAAAACCTATATTTGCCAAAATTCCACCAAGAAATTATCCAAAATGCATCCAAACAAGTCTTCAAGCAAGTGTGCCACAACATTTTAGCCAAGTATCCAAAAAAGGTACCAATTTTAGTCCCCCTCTTGTGAGAGGTGATTTATGATGAAAAAATGAACTTAGCCAGCCATATTTATATGGGAAATCCTCACTAATTAATCCAAAAGTTGTGTATTTTCATAAAACAGAGCCTACATGTCAATTTGCTCTTAAAATTCAAAATTAAATAAATTTTCAAAAATTAAAACCATAAAGAGGGTGATGTCATCCTTACTAGGGTGACATTAGGCCTCCTCCATGAGACATTGAGGTCATCTAGAAAAATGTTGGGCCCCCAAAGGCCCTCCTCCATGCCACACATGCCAAAAATGTAGCCCAACATCTCTCAATGTCAAACCCTAGCCTTTGTTGACATCCAAGGTCTCCAAAGCCAACATCCAGGTGGGGAAGGGTGGCCCCTCATCATCTAGGCCTACCAGGGTGCCTCCAAAGGCAGCGTCCTCTTCCTTCATTATCCAAATCGATCATCATTGTCTTTCCCCAAACCTAGGGTCTCTGCATCCATCCTTGGGCTTCAAGCCCTCATGAAGGTCTGAACTGATCATGTCCTCATGAATACTTGTCCAACAGGAAAGGTACTGCAAAGAAAAACAAGTACGTCATCTAGGGCTTCATGAGTTACAAGTATCATAACAAGTAAGCCACATCTAATAATAAAACCACCCGAACATGTGCATCAAACCCCCATTTTCAAAACAAACAAATGCTCAAGGAAGTTATACAATTTGTCAAATTTAGGTGTGGGAGGGTTATCAAGTTTCCCTATTGGGTAAATCACTCCTCTGGTCCAAGTTGTTTCCTAAGTGGAATCTATCCTAGTCATGTGTGCATGTGGGATGGTGTGGGATGAACATTTGGGCATGGGTTCATGACATAAAAGGGTTTGTATTGTCTTATCTATGGGTTCCTTTGTAAAGGGTGAGTTTCCATTTGTCCATGATGCAATTTTTCCAAGCCCACTTATTTTTCATTCTTTTAGCTCTTTATTACATGTTTCAAGGAACAAGTTGGAGGCCACTATCCTGGATTGGTGTCCAGATAATGATAGTTTCATTCACAAATAAACCGTAGAAATGAGAATGTTGGCTCGTGATGAGACCCCCTCCCTCTCAGTCATGTAACTAGGATCCATTACCCTGTCTTGGTGACCATATGATGGTAATTTCATACTGCTAAATACCCATGATAATGATAGGTCGGCCCATGATGAGACCTCCTATCCTCCAACTAACCCCTTGAGTATTCACTATCATTTATCTTTGTAGATCCCCCATTTCTTATAGAGAAGAATTTCATTTCTTTCTCTGGGATCCATGGGAGAATTATCTTGAAGGTTTATGATTGGATTTTATCTTTTTTCAACTATTTTTACCCTCTGAACCTTTATCGCCTTCTTCCCATGAGATAAGGTACAATCCCTTCTTGGGTCAGTGTTATCCACAATTTTGGTTGTCATGATGATGCAATGATGATGGAGAAATCAGGCTCTTCACTAGAACACTTTCCTAAGAAAAGTTGCCTTTTGTCTGCTTCCAGAAATTATGTTTTTAAGGGAGGTTCGCAGGCTACCTATATATTTTCCTGTGAGAATGCATGATTCTCGCAGGCTACATTAAGCTGGAGTGGGAGGGGTTCGCACTGTACCTAACTGTCAGGGTGCGAACATCTTCTAAAGGAAGGAAAAAGATAAAATCTCGAACCTTCTAGAAGGGAATCTTCTAGAATGATGAGTTGGCTTTCGAATGGTTATCTAAGTACTGGATTTCCTGATATCTTGGGATCATTCCTATCCAAGTAACTAATCCATTATCTCTTATAAATTGAGGGGAATGCTCATGGAAAAGTTTAGAAGAAAACTAGCAAGAGATTGACTGGAGAATTAGTGCAAGATTGTATGAAGGACTGATGCTACAGCAGCTAGAGATACCAGCAAGGTTATCAAAAGTGGTTGATCTTCTTCATGCATGAGCAAGTTTGTGTGTCAGAGCTAGGAGCCATCGAAAGGAGATCTACAACATCAAGGCTCAGGTTGTAAGTCTTACTTTCTATCAATTTAATACAGTAATATGTCTCTTTCCCATAAAGTTGATGTCACTTTATTACATAACTCCTTGATCATATGTATAGATTAGCTGTTGAATATATTGAATTTTCTTCACTTCGATTGGTTTGTACTGTTGTGGTCTTGACAATGCAAGAGCATTGGAGCGAAATTGGTACAACAAAGACCCAAGGAAGCATTCATAAGGTATGTACATAATCCTTGCCTCCTAGTTCATTCAATAGTATAAATCTAGGGAAAGAGTATTATTCTATCCTCCTTTGTTCTAGATCTAGGTGGATCTAGGGAGATCGGTTTGTGTCCGCACTTACGGATTAATCCTGAAATAGTCAGTACACCTGAAAATCCCAAAAGGTGAGGAGATGGAAGGAATGAAGAATGGAAAGTGACAAGTGTGGTCAGGAATGGATGATGACTCTTCAAAGAACCACCCAATAACAAGTTATTCCCAAGGGTAACCAACTTACTAAGACACAATGACACCCACCATGTTTAAATAAGAATAAAAACATAAATTCCAAGAAAATGTTTTGAAATAAAGAAGGATTATTTGAAACATGTTCAAAATGATTCAAATATTAGAGTGACACTTTCCATGATACCCAGACTCATTACCTCATGGAGAAAGATCCATTTCCCTATGGGATCAGGCTGGTGTGGTGGATATTGTTGTTGGTGATGTGTAGAATGCATCAATAAAAATAAGGGTCATTTGGGGCTATGCTTTTCCCATCCAGCTCTCGGTACTCCATGTCTACTAGAAGTGGGCCTCAAGACATGATCTCCTTAGTTACCCCTAGGTTGGGGGTAACAAGGTCCATTTTATTATTACAAATTGTACTTTAAGAGATATAGGTTATTTATCAAAACTGTGTAATTTTCTATGGAATGCATGTAGTTGTTGCATACAATGATTTTTCTATAAATAAAAATTAGTGATATGCATCACCACGATTTTTGGTAGAGGGAAACTTTACATTGCGAAAGACATAACCACCAAAAATCTCAAATAACTATATTTTACTTTAATAGATATAGGTTGTTTATTATAGTTGTAGCAGTTGCTACACATCACCTATAGCGATTTCTATGGATTTATTATTATAGTTGCTATGAATTTAACAATTACTACATATGTTGTTATAAATTTTACAGTGGCTACAGATCATCCTTGAAGGTGAATAATCCCTCTAAGGATATTCCATGTGATTATTGAGATAAGTATATTTGATGAACCTTGGATATGGGTTTTGATATGTGAAATAATTGAATATACTTATGGTGATTTTGAATACCAACAATTCATAGTTGTTATCATCCTAAAAGTGGTGCATGTGAAACATTTTTTAATGCTAGTTTATCATTGATTTGAAATCTTGAAAGTTGACTAGTGTGCATTGGTGAGTTCTAATGTCAAACTCTATTATTATATTTAACAGAAAGGATTTTGAAAATGGTCTATACTGTGGAAATTTAACTTACATACCATTTCCATCAATGAAAATTTTAAACTAGCAAACCCTACTTTTGTTGTTGATATGAAGATACATTAAAATTGTCACACTTTGGATAACATCAATATATTTTGTTGATCATTTCATACATTTTTGGTGATATTTGAATATGTAAGTATTCATCTTCACATTATTTGAAGGTGGAATTATACCTTTTCCTCCATGCCACATTCACCTTCACCAAGCATGAAGGAATAAGTGGGAAACAATGTAATTGAGTTTTTGTCAAACTTGTACTCTCTCTTGTACATGGACTTTATCTTGGAAATTTAGTGAATTAGAAGGATTGTAAGGGAATTGATTGTGAAATGATATAATCCACCCCCTATTTCTCATGTGTTATTATATATTTTGGTCATTTCAGTTTAATTGTAATTGCAATAGTTGTAGGCCTAATTTCTTCTTTACAACAATACTTTAGGAATATATACTAGCACAGCCGCTAACTTGCGGCTGAGAACGCCGAAAGGTAGCGGCTGATAACACGTGCCTCCAATATTATACTGAGAATGCGTACCCCTAATATAAAACTGAGAATACGTGCCCCCAATATTATATCGATAAGGTGTGCCCCCAATATTATATTGAGAATGTGTGTCCCTAATGTTTTTGGAACGTGGAAATTACACATCCTTACAGTAATTTTTTAATGTGATTAGGTAAATGTTAAAAAGTAAACATGTTAACTGATGCCTTGATAAATTCAAGAAAGTTATAAACAATAAATCGGATCCATTGATTTTGGAGGACGACTAAGAATATGCCATCATCTTCAATGCATAGCCATTAGATTAGGGTTTAAGGTTAAATAAGGTTAAAATATCATTAATTGTGCCCATTGTCAATAGGTGTACGCCTTTCGAAATAATAAATTTGGGACAAAACAATTGTAGTAGAAACATTTATATTTAAATTAACTAATGAGTATTATTTCCTTTACAAAACACATATAAAAAATCTAAAATCATAAAATGTTTCTTTGGATTGCATCATAATATTCATCATGTCTTCACATGGTATTTTATAATGCTTCCTTAATACGATAGTTCTTTTTTTTATAAAAACATTGTGTCGCTTAAGAAACATTGTCAACATCGAATGAGAGACATGCAAAAAATAAAGCATCACTTGACTATAACACACCCAACCCCTTAGTATCCCTTTTAGATATGGAACGTTCAAATTTTTATTTTTATAAACCATCTAAAATCCTCTCTTTCACAACTCCATCATCTTCTGCTTGTCAAGATCTTTACAATGATAGTAATTTCGCTCAAAATTGAGCTCTAGAAAGAAAGTTATGACCTTATGAAATTCTCGGGTATACAAAGGAAATAAATCTCTTATTTTCACGTGACACCTCGTTCCCTGTGCCATATGACATGGAAACAACCTGACCCCAATGTGGCACTAACCTATCCTTCCATGGTGGAACTTGAATCCATGTAGTCCTACAACCATCATCCTTCATACTTTCTTTCGATGCACTCTTCGTTACCTCCAACAGATATGGTATCGAGGAATATTCCCTCTCAATACCATTAATTCATAGATCGAAAGGTTCGATCAGTCTCACTACTCTAAATTAAGAGTATCGAAGAATATACCTTCTCCTCAATGTGAGATATTGATGTATTCATAGTCTCTTGACCAATGATTGAGATCCATATAGTGCCTAAGGTTCACATGACCAACTAGACCCCACTCAACTCATCAACTTGTTTTTGATTGACATATTCCATTCTAAGGGTACCCTAGTTGCCTTCTTGGTGAACCACGTCACCCACGACATCAATGCTCATTTTTTTTTTATTAGGTAGGACTCACGGTAGATCGACGAATACCATGTCATCTCCCCATTCATAGATTTATGGTTGAAATCTTCCCTCCATCGAAGTCTCACTTCAAAACCTTAGAGGAGTACTCCAAATCCTTTGGAGTCATACTTTCAAAAATAGTCAACTTTGAGCCAGCTAGACTCGCATCATTCTAGTCGACTAATTGACTGTTGACACACGTCTTTGCACTAATGCTACCAGTTAGATTCCACTCACTCTTCCCTCTTGACTTGCTACATGGGACCCCTAATGATCAACAATTGAGGGTTTATCTTTCTCACTTCCATATCTACAGCACACACACATGATCAACTTCAAAGCATCTCATTCGGAGTTGTTCTCACGACACATGAGATTTCCTTCAGAAAACCCCACTCTGATTGGTTTGTTTTAGAGTCTCTCATTCAGAACCTTTCCCATCTCTCTCGAGGATCCTCTCCGACACATTCACTCTGAACAAACCATTGATTAACAATCCCAATCTCTTCAGATTGAAAAAAATTATTCTCCACTGGATAACACGAGGTTTTAAGGAGTCATAACAGTCATTTTTAAGGACTTAGCCACTTTTCCGAACTCTATAGAGTTTGATACCAATTTTCAAGAACTCAAAACCACTCCCTGGCCAATACAAGATGTCAAATTTAAGGTTAAAACCTCACATTATTTGTAGGCTCTCCACATAGGGAAAATATAGAGTATTCGAGCAGTTAGTCATTCACACTTAGTTGTTTTCACGATTTAACAAAGAAATAATAAACATTGCAACATAGCTCATCTCACATTCATTCAAATTTATGGTTTAAATTCATAGACTTTCACTTAGATTTGTACATATGCGCATTCATACAAATATTACATTCATACACATTCAAATATATTTTTCGTAGTCAGTATGAGTACATATAAACACTTATCTAATAGCAGAGTTTCCAAATCCAACTAACTGAGAGAGGACGCCTTTCCTCCCAACCTTAGGTCTTGTTGTAGAGTCACTTCCTACAACAAGCCACCCCCATGCTAAGCCATGATACCACCAAGGAAATTGACTCAGTAGGTTTTTGAGTATCTAATGATCCAGGAAGGTTAATCTCCTTCCTCCTCTAGAAAAAGAATAATTTTCCACCTCCCACTGAGCTTCAAGTCTCTGCAGGTTTATCAGGTTGTTTCTCAACTTGATTTTCTCTACACAAGGAAGCCCCTTCTCTGCCCAATGGTCCCTCAGAAACCTCCCCTTACTAGTGTCGATTTCTTTCCAGTAAGCACCAAGTTGTATACCACTATTTCTCGAGTTCAGGAATCTGAGTCTTCTCTATTCAGGGTGATCATCAACATCTCAAACAAGATTCTTGTTTTCCTCCAGAAATTTATTCTTGTCTGTCTCAATCAACATAATCATGCCTTTGTGCTCTCTTTCTCGTCTCTGATCCTTTTTTTCTATGTATTATGTTGTGAGGTTTCTTTTCAGTCTGAACACACTCTTTGTGTCTGACCTCCCATGCTCTTCTATGATTTCACACTTTTTGTATGTTCCCCTTTTATTTTATTTTTATTTTTTTTATTGCACTCCCTATGTCTCTGTGACTTCCTACAGATGGAACCTGTAGTCCATCGTCCCTCATCTGAAGAGTGTGGTTCCATGGTACCTTTCTCATCAGTTTTTCAATTTACCATACTCTTTTGTAATGGACCAATTACCACATTAATTAACTCTCCACCCACCACTTTGCAACTCCTTTCATTCATCACGTGGTTTCATACCAATCTAATATGGTGGTAGGTGTAGTTATTATTTTTTTAAGCATAGTTTAGCTTGTTGTGAAAGATTCCTATTTTATTCACAGAAGCATCTCAGCTCCATTCCACTCAACCATTCCATCAGTCCCGCTGCCCCATCAATTTCCTCTGGTGTTGTTATTGGACAAATCAGTAAGTGAAGACACAAACTAATCTCCCTAACTTCAATAATAACCTAGAACAAAACAGGGCATAATACAAGTTTCTCCTTAGATTTCATCGTAATATAAACTAGTTTAGAGAGGGAAAAATGGTATACCATTCAAATGACGTTTGGTCCTCAGTAGTTTCTTCCTTGCTCCATCTTTGGATTTTTGGGATGGTGAACCTGTTAAGAAGCACAAACCAACAAAGAAAGAGAACAACGAAATATATATTCCAATGAATTCTATGTATAATATCGAGTTATATAATAAAAGTAGAGACACCTTTATAGGAAAGAAATTTATTACCGCATTATATTAAATGAAAGTGGAGAATAAAACCCATTACTTGATGTTGCGAGGTCCCTTAGAATGGCCCTTTTATTCAACATAGACACCTTTTCTCCATTTCTTTTGGTGAAGAGCATTGAAAACCTAACTTGGAGAGCTAAAGAAAAACTATCACAAGTACAATATTCAACATAATTCTTCATGCATAATCCAACCTAGCCTTTCCCATGAGAGATCCCTCTTTATATAGGGTGAAAGAGGGATGGATGAGGAGATTAGGATGATCCCACTAAATCATAGAAGCGATTAATATCCAAAACGATCAGAGGCCACCTCATCTTCTAGAAGATTCCCTTCTAGAACTTTCATGAATTTCACCTTTTATCTTGTTTGAAGATCATAACACCCTATGCACAGGTAGCATGCAGTGACACCACAATCCAGTTTTGGTGCAACATGCAACGATCAAGCATTGTCACACCCCAAGCATTGAGCAGGGTGCGACGATCTCTTTTGATATGGTTTTTAACGAAACAAGGATGATTCACTTCTTCATGGAGAAAGCCTCATTTTAGTATCTTCAGGGAACATGGAAGTGAGTCATGCACATATCGTCAGTTGATCACAAGGGTGACCAAAATAATTTGCAATAGAATTCCCCCCAAAGTATGAAGTTGGAACATGTGATAGCTGAAATACTTTGTAGAATGTGTGTCGAAAACAAGGAGCGCATTGGTCAGGAAGATACAAACAATAAATCATATGCATAATAATATACCATCTTCTGAGGTAGTCATTCCCATACTCAGAATACAAGTGACTCTAATCATAAGTTTCAAGTGATTCATGGCCACCAAACATACACTGTGGATCCATGTCATCATGATTCAGCATAGCCACGAGAAATACACTGTGGATCTATTCTCTTAAGAATTAAAATTTGGACATATCCACAAATCATACAAAGTGGATCTATGTGTTAGTACAAACTTATGAATACTCCATGGAAACCTGGACAGATATGGTGAGTTCCAGGGTCTTCATTTCCATCGTTCTGAAGTACGAATCTAGCCATGTGATTACAGGTGTCGAAGTTGAACATGGTAGAAACCACTTGATTATTGGTCATTAGTGAATAATGTTAACAAGTGCAAGGGAAATTGGTGTAGACCCCCTACCTCTACCTTAGTAGGGTCCACTGACCTCCCGGTCTAAGGATCATTCTTCTTCTGATGAGCCGAAACGGCTCTTTGATTCCCTGTTGAAATTTTCAATTCATTTGACCATGGGTCCTTCTAAACTTTGCCCCATGAAAACAAGCACCAGGCATGAGCTTCACTTCCACGCAACCACTGCCCCGTTACCGAAAGATTAACGGGGTCTAGATCCTCTGAGCACTTCAACTTTCATGATTTAGGGAATCACGAAACAACTCCAACCTCTCGCCTTTCAAGTCCCTGACTCCTGAAAACCCCGTGGCTGGATCAGGCAGTCTAGATCCTTCTTGATCTGATGACCCTGGTTACTCGTCACCATTCTCTCTTTCGGGGATTCGAGACTATATGTGCACCCTTTTCTATGGTAGTCAGTCTCCCGAAATGAAGCCACCCCAGATCAATGGTCCACATAAGCTTCAATCCGATGGCCCTAGATTTCCCCTGGTTTCGTGTATCGGGGATTCAAAAGTCAAGGTTTGACCTTGCCCCCAAAATTCACAAATGTCGATCTCTTGATATTCAACCTATGTCCTAGATACAACTAGATGAATGGCTCTGATCCCCTTTGCAATTTCAACACCGGACGAACCTCCAGCTATCCTCTTCACGACTCAGCATGATCGGACGATCTTCATGGTTTCGACACTCCTCTCTGGGAGTGCTCCACCATTCATTTGAGACTCAATGAATCTCCAGCATATTCTCCTTCGTCAACCCTTGCTCTGGATTTGACGGTTCACAATATTTCAGGGAATTCTCCGAACCCTTATGGATTCTAGATCTCTACCACACGGTAGCTGAATGGACGCTCCTAAGTTCTTTCGGGGTTTCATGACCCTCAACTCCTGGGAACGATTTTCTCGAAACCCCGAAAACTAAAATGTGAAGTCCCCTTGTGTGCATGAGTCGTTAAGGTCCACACAACTCCTGCAGATCCGATGTTTATTGGTTATCTATGCTAGATCTGATGACCCAGATCTAATCTCCCTTATACACTCTCCTGTGTGCCTGGACATAGATTCAGTGGTCCATATTTTCACTCCCAGTGTCGATCCAATGACAGTT
This sequence comes from Picea engelmannii, assembly GCA_009831015.1. NCBI lineage: Eukaryota > Viridiplantae > Streptophyta > Pinopsida > Pinales > Pinaceae > Picea > Picea engelmannii. The sequence continues at coordinate 70,666 of ML796170.1, forward strand.
GTGCTGCCCCTCCTGAGCTTTCGCTCCTTCCTTACCTTGGAATATTTTCTAAGTGTCGAAGGTTTCAACCTTCAAATTTCTCCTGCGAGCCCTGAGACTTTGGGTCTCATCTACATTCTGAAAATGCTATCCTTTCTGAGCTTTGTCAACTTTTGAAACCTCAAAGGGTTTCTCGACCTTTGAAACTCCTTGCATGATCCTTGCACACTATTGTGCTATCTCTTCTAGGCTTGTTTGTGGCTTTGACCTCGAAGTGTCTCGGCCTATTGTTCCTTTCTGTTGGAACTTTTTTGCGCAAAGGCATTATTCCTCTTGAGCTTAAGAACTTGAAACAAGTTCTTCCTACGCACACTCCTTGTGCTCTAACTAGCCTTCAGATGGTTGTCATTCAACACTTCATTGAATGTTGGCCTAGTGCAATCCTTGCACCTATCTTTGTCCTCCTTGAGCTTCAACTACTCAGACCTCAGTGGTCTCTATCCCTTTCTCTCCTTGAGAGGATATAAGTGTCCTCTGGAAACTTATGCTCAAGCACTCCTTGCTGAGCCTACATAGTGTTTAGTAACCCTGTGAGTGTCTTCTCTGTGACACTTCCCTTATCTCATAACTCAAAATAGAGTTCCTTCTGTGCACTCTATGCACTCGCTTGATGCCCTCCTAGAAAAGATTTATAGAACCTTCAGTGATTCTGTCTTCTCTCTGTGCCCTCCTCTGCATAGTCTCACCTCTAAGGTGTTCAACAAACTTGAGGATTCTCCCTTGTGCCTATGATTCCTCTGGTGTGCCCTCCTGGCACGTCTCTGTCTGAATTCTGCAGAACTCAGAAGTGCACTCTTGCATTGGCTTACAGAACACTCGGTATTCTATCATGCAACCTCTTGCATGAAGCCGCAAATAACCCAGACTTGAAAATCAAAGAAACTCTAGAATAGATGAGAAAATATATCTGTCCCTGTAGATGGAATCTAACACACATCTACAACATATAAATGAACACACACATAGCATTCATGAAAGACAAATAAACACACAGAATCATATGCAGGAAAAACTACTCTTTGATCATTAACATAAATATTTTATTACAATGTGTACAAAACTCAGATTGCTACAGAGTCTCGGATCTCTCTTCTCCTCTCAAATCTACCTATCTACCTCTCACAGAACTAACTCATCTAGGTACAAAAGATATTTTACAAAGGAGGGGCTCCTTGATCTCTTCCCTCCTAGATACCTACTTCCATTAATTACATTGAATGGATCTTCAATGGTTGTCTAGTCCGAATAGGATCTATATCTTAGCCTTCTATCAACCATTTAAGGTGACACTATCTACAACCTACGTAAAAGCATGGCTTGGCTCTACCAGAAATTACAATCATTTAATTCATTTAATTTCAATTTGAAGTTTGAAATCGAGAGGGTTAATGCCTCTCTTCTCCATTTAATGAGTGCTTTGATGTGTTGGCTGGCTGGTGCTTTGCTAGGTTGGAGCGATGCTCCTGCATCATACTTCACTGCTGCAAAAAATTCATGAGATTCCTAGCTCTGCTGTCAAAATCCACCAGGATCCCAAATAGTTCTCTGGAGTTGTCCATCCACTCCACCGCTTCATTGTTGCTGCATCTTCCTTGCTACTATTGCAAGCTCTCTTCTATTCATCCCCTTGCTGAGAGATTCTACTGTTGAACTTAACATCATCTTTCTTATCTCTTCAACTTCCTCGTTCAGTTGCTCCAGTTGTTGGTTCTCTTTATGTAGTCTCCTCGACTGCACTTCTTCCCCGCAAATGGGTAGATCAATTCGATCCCTCATGCGATTTTATCCATCTCTTATGGCCTTAGCTTGCCATCCTGTTGCAAAGTTCATCTCTATTGTCTTACCACTGAGCTACTTCTTAGCTTATTTTTCTGACAGCTTTTCTTCTGCCAGTTCTCCTACTGGGGCATCTCCAGTGGCTCTCCAGACTGGAGTTTGTCCTTTCCTTCTGCTGCAGACCTCAGTGTTGTAGTCTCCATTTGTTCATCCTCCTAGATGAAACTTCTGAGCAATTCCACTAAATGCTCCTCTCCTTAAATCATGATTGTCTCCTTGCAGTCGTATGTTGGTTCTAGATGGTCTAACCAATCCTCCAACATCCTCAATTCCATCTCCCACAGAGTGAGTAACTCATCTGGGTGCTCCTCTTCTGTTGGGGAAGATTTTGATGTCTGCTCCATTTCTTCTTTCTCTTTGACAGTCACAGTTGGTTGTCCTTCTATTGTTGTCACATCTGTAACACAGGCTTTGGCCTCCACTGGGATGCTTGGTAGGAATACCTCAATTCCCCCAATGAACAGAATGCATCTCTGGTCCTTCTCCATCATCTCTCCTTGTTTATCTGAACTCACCTCTGAGTTCATGAGACTCTCACATGGCCTCATCTGCTCTCCCTTTCCCTCCTGGAAGTCTATGAGATCCTCCAATGATCTCATATCATTGCCCACATGAAAATTTGAACTTTCATTACTGCCCACCTAGAAGTCTTTGGGATCAACCACTGGCCTCTCCTCATTTCCCACCTGGAAAATTGAAAGTCCCTCACTGCCCACTTGGCAGTTTCTGAGATCATTCGGTGATCTCTTCCCCTCATCATCACTGAGATTTCTCCCAGCTTCTGGTTCACATATGTGAACCAATTATTCTATGTCTCTAAGGCTTTCATCATACCTCAACCACATTTTCAACAACCTTTGTTGTCTTCTGGACAATAATTCCTTGACTGGCCACTTCACCTTCTTCTTTATGGGCCACTCATACACCCAATCTGTCTTTGCATCCTGCTACATTTTCAATGCAAGTTGTTCCATTTGTGCTCTCACCTCAGCAATTTCTTTGTCCATCTCAGCTATTCCTTTCAGTTGGTGGTATTCTCTTTGACCACATCCATGGCCTTCAATATCCATCTTCTTCCTTCTACCTGCCCTCTTGGCAAGTCTAATGTTTACTCTGCAACCAAGAGAATTTTCAACATTTCCTAGAGTCCACCTGACTGTCTATTGACTGTTGCACATAACCTTGCAACAATCACCACATAGATGAATCTATAGTTTTTTTATACTACCTAATGATATCAAACTTCCTCCTTCAATCCTTTTCTCTTGAAATATACAGACAAAATACCACTCTGATACTATTTTGGTGGTATCAGACTATATCCTGTATCTCCTACCTGCTATCCAAAAACAAAGATAACAACTTTCTTCTATTCCTCCTTTGCCTCCTTCTGCTTGCAGTCTACAGACAGAAAGTGGATCTAATACCACTTTGGTGCAGACCCCCTACCTATGCCTCGGCAGGGTTCGCTGACCTCCCAGTCTAAGTGTCGTTCTTCTTCTGATGAGACGAAATGGCTCTTTGATTCCCTGCTGGAATCTTCAATTCATTTGACCATAGGTCCTTCTGAAATCTTCCCCACACAAACAAGCAACAGGCATGAGATTCACCTCCATGCGACCACTGCCCCATGACTACAAGATTAATGGGGTCTAGCTCCTCTGAGCACTTTGGCTTTCACAATTCAGGGAATCGCGACACAACTCCAACCTCTCACCTTTCAAGTCCCCGACTCCCAAAAACCTAGTGGTTGGATTGGATGGTCTAGATCCTTCTCAATCCGATGACCTTGGTTACTCGTCGGTGTTCTCTCTTTCGTGGATTCGAGACTGTATGTGCGCCCTTTTCTCCAGTGGTTAGTCTCCCAAAATGAAGCCACCCCAGATCAACAGTCCACATAACACGTGATCTGATGGCCCTGGATTTACCCTCGTTTTTTGTATCGCAGATTCAAAAGTCAAGGTTCAACCTTGCCCCCAAACTTCACAAACCCCGATCTCTCGACATTCAACCTACGGCCCAGATCCAACTAGATCAATGGCTTTGATCCCCTTTGCAATTTCAACATCATACCAACCTCCAGATATCCTCTTCGTGACTCAACGCAATTGGACGATCTTCATGGTTTCAGAAATCCTCTCTGAGAGCGCTTCTCCATTCATTTGAGACTCAATGAATCTCCAGAGTATTTTCCTTCGTCAACCCTTGCTCTGGATCTGATGTTTCACAATATTTTGGGGGATTCTTCAAACCCTTATGGCTTATAGATCTCTTCCACGCATTAGCTTAATGGACGCTCCTAACTTATTTATGGGTTTCGTGACCTTCAACTCTCGGGCATGATGTTCTCCAAACCCCAAAAACCGAAGTGCAAAGTCCCCCTATGTGCATGAGTCGTTAAGGTCTACACAACTCCTGCAGATCCGACAGTTGTCGGCTATCTGTGCTAAATTTGACGGCCCATATCTAATCTCCCTTATACACTCTCCTATGTGCCTGGACGTAGATTTGGCGGTCCATATTTTCTCTCCTAGTTTCGATCCAACGGTAGTTGTGCTCCCCCTCCTGATATTTCTCTCCTTCCTTACCTTGGAATATTTTCTAAGTGTCAAAGGTTTCAACCTTCGAATTTCTCTTGTGAGCCCTGAGACTTTGGGTCTCGTTTGCATTCTGAAAATGCTATCCTTTCTGAGCTTTGTCAACTTCTGAAACCTCGAAGGGTTTCTCGACCTCTACAACTTCTTGCATGATCGTTGCACATTGTTGTCCTATCTCTTCTAGGATTGTCTGTGGATTTGACCTCAAAGTGTCTCGGCCTATTGTTCCTTTCTGTTGGAACTTTGTGCGCAAAGGCACTATTCCTCTTGAGCTTAAGAACTTGAAACAAGTTCTTCTTGTGTACACTCCTTGTGCTCTAACTAGCCTTCAAATGGTTTTCATTCATCACTTCACTGAATGTTGGCCTAATGCAATCCTTGCACCTATCTTTGTCCTCCTTGAGCTTCAACTGCTCGGACCTCAATGGTCTCTATCCCTTTCTCTCCTTGAAGGGATATAAGTGTCCTCTAGCAACTTATGCTCAAGAAATCCTTGTTGAGCCTACAGAGTGTTTAGGAACCCTATGAGTGTCTTCCCTGTGACACTTCCCTTATCTGAAAACTCAAAATAGAGTTCCTTCCATGCACTCTATGCACTCGCTCGATGCCCTCCTGGCAGAGATTTACATAACCTTCAGTGATTTTGTCTTCTCTTTGTGCCCTCCTCTGCACAGTCTCACCTCCAAGGTGTTCAACAACCTTGAGGCTTCTCCCTTGAGCCTATGATTCCTCTGGTGCACCCTCCTGGAATGTCTCTATATGAATTCCACAGAACTCAGAAGTGCACTCTTGCACTGGCTTACAGAATCCTCAGTATTCTGTCATGCAACCTCTTTCATGAAGTGGCAAAGAACCCAGACTTGAAAATCAAAGAAACTCTAGAATAGATGAGAAAATATATCTATCCCTGTAGATGGAATTTAACACACATCTACAGCATATAAATGAACACACACATAGCATTCATGAAAGACACATAAACACGCAGAATCATATGCAGAAAAACTACTCTTTTCTCATTAACATAAATATTTGATTACAACATGTACAAAGCTCAGACTGCTATAGAGTCTTGGCTCTCTCTTCTCCTCTCAAATCTACCTATCTGCCTCTCGCAGAACTAACTCATCTAGGTACAAAATATCTTTTACAAAGGAGGGGCTCCTCGAGCTCTTCCCTCCAAGCTACCTACTTTCATTAATTACATTGAATGAATCTTCAATGGTTGTCTAGTCTGAATCGGATCTAGATCTCAGCTTGTTTTCAACCATTTAAGGTGACACTATCTATAACCTATGTAAAAGCACGGCTTGGCTCTACCAACCTTACAATCATTTTATTCATTTAGTTTCATTTGAAATTTTAAATCGAGAGGGTTGGTGCCTCTCTTCTCCATTGAATGCGTGCTTTGATGTGTTGGCTGGCTGGCACTTTGTTGGTTTGGAGCGATGCTCCTACATTAGGAATCACCATTGATTTCAATGAATCCCAAGGTACTCTAGTAAAATCCAATGAATGTCAATAAATGAGATAAAGTAGAAAACTCTATGGAATCTTCTAATCACGAGGAAATGTTGTGAACCCACTGTTGAAAGAGAGGACACCTGCCATTGAGGCATGGAGGTTCCAAGGTACTAAATGATTTCTAAGTCTTGTTCCTGGATAATTAATTGAATTCGACAAGCAAAGACTCTTCACAGGAGGGCCTTAAAGTATCCCCCATCAATGACATGAAATATGTAACAGATTTGAAGTAGATCAGAGTATGAATTGATTAGGGACTGACTCAGGGAAGGCCAACATGGTAAGAATTTTAAATACTACATATGGTCGACACGATATAAGACTTGTTTACGTTGGACTTCTCTTGAGCATATGAACGACCTAACATTTGTCTTGGAAACACTGACTCAAGGAGGACCCAACACATGGACTTGTAGATGGTCAAACGAGAGACAGGTGGATTTCCAAACCCGGATACAATAATTAAGAGGGGTGTCATGCTCAAGAGCGACTTATTGCCACTAACACAGATACAGATATACATTTCTTTCCCAATTTCCCCCCACCATTTCTGGCTAGTACCTCTTTATTTGTACGTAATATTGAGGAGGACAACATATGCTTGTAATATAAGCTCATCCTTTGGATGAGTCCCTCGAATTATTTTTAACAAACCCTAGGAAGGAGTGGTTTGGTCCCATAGGGGCCTTTTGATGCTTTTTTTATGAGTCCAAAGAAAGAAAACTAAGGGGTTTTTCATGTTTAGAGAGTCTAAAAAACACTTAAAGAAAACTCCAAAATGTCCTTTCTCATAAGTTGGTCCAACGAGACTGAAAAATAGATAATATACCACTCATTGTTACATGTCAAAATTCCTCACATCGATAATGTCTCATTGTCATTGTCATAAGTTTCGCAAGTGTCGCACTTTTGTCACAAGTGTCACAAACATCATATTTTCATCCCACATGTGTCGCATTGCGGACGAAATCATAAGAAAACTTGGTACACCCTCTAAGACTTGTTAGAAGAGGAAAACATGTCATTTGGGAAAACTTACAAATATTTTTCCTTGAAGAAATATCATCTTCAACGATTTTTTGGAGATCAACGCTCCTTTACTCACATGCAAGGAGTGTTAGTGCTCCTTGTCTACTTATCAGCGAGCGTTATAGTGATCTATGGCCAGCTTTAAGGGAGAAATGATCTTTTGAGGGAATATTGGGGAGGAATCCCCCTTATCTCTAAGGATAGATAGAAATCATCTGAGTTATTTTGGCTCAAATCCAAGTTATAGGTTGGATCTAAGAGAAATCTCACAACTAATGGAGTCATATCCTCTACTTATTCCAAAAATAGCTAAGATGGTTGAGCCTCTCAAAGCCTATATAAGGAGGAATTCTCATGGTGAAAAAGGGGATAATATCAGTGAAAAGTATTTTCATTCTAATCGTGGGTCTTTCAAGCAAAGGGTTGGAAAAGGAGGACTTGGTAAGGTTGTTTCATCTGCATCTACATATTGTAAGTACCTTGTTATGTTCTCATTAATATATATGCTTGGTCTGTTTTCTTCAAGTTTGTCTATGTTTACATAGTATTGTCTCTTCTTGATAAATCTAGTTCAAACTAATCTTGGTAAAAAAGGAAGCATTCATTGTCTTTGTTGTCTAGTGAATTGTAGAAATCATTAAAGGGCTTGAAGATCAAGTTCAACCTAGACCGAGCAAGGACAAGCTTCAGAAAAAGGTACATCATCATTTCTTCCTCTTTTTCCTTTGACTATTTTAGCTACATTTAAAGGAATGTCAGTGTCCAATGTTATCATTTTTCTTTCTTGGTCATAGGGGTCTAATATCCAAGAGGGAATTCACCTGTGCGCAGGGGAATTTTCCTACAACAGAAATTGGTGACTCCACTAGGGATCAAAGATTTTAGTTTTAGTTTATTTCCTTGGGTTTGTCTTAGATTTTTCTCATCTTCAGATCCTACTCACTGTATTTTTCCTCTTTTATACATGTGTTGTCAGTCCTGAAGTCATTTTACACAGGCTAATGATCAAGCCTTCCTGAGTTTTTTTTTCTGGGTTGATTATTTTTCATCCTCAAAAAACAACGCCCTTCTTCCTTTACAACCAGAGTGTTAATTTTAGTATTGGTGCTCCCCTACAATTCTTTATAGAGCGATGTAGCACTCTGGTGCTTATACAACCAGACTATTGATTTTTCTCTCTGTTGAAAACTTGTTGGATATATGTGTTCGGTGTGATTTTTTGGGTTCTTCTTTTGCTCATGACTTTTTCTATCATTTTGTGTCTTCTATAAATCTTGCAACCTATTTCTTTATAAGATTTTTTGGTCTTTGTTTGGATTTTTAAAGATATTTCCTTATTTTTGAAATCACTCTTTCTCTTTGAGGATTTGAGTTCATTTTCCATGCGTTCTCATTCATCTGATCATTTGAAATTTGTTACAAGGAAGCCCATAGATATTTTGTATGATTCCATTTGGTCTTTGATCTTTGTATCTTTCCAAGCAAATTTCTTGAGTGAGTTTTTTTATTTTGACTCTTTTTTTGAAAAGTTTATATTTGTTTTCTCTTATTATTTGATCATTGTGAGAGTGTTATTTTATTTGTATGATGCTTGCTTCCAATTGTCTAAAACTGCAAATAGTGAAATCTTGTTGGCATAAGAAGATTTGAATAAAAAAAATTAATGTTCATATTTAAACAAAGAGATAACTTTTCATGATTCGTTTTTGGATATTATAATCAACTTCAAAATTGTTTAGCATTGAATTAGATTCTTGTTGAAAGCGATTGCATGAAATTTCTGCATTTTTGTGTTTGATAGTTAAAGAAAGAAAATTATTTTCCTTCCCATAAATAGAAGTTCATTAAAAGAAATGATTGCTTATCATTTTAATTTTGCTTATTTGGGATTCGAGTCATAATATCACCAGTTTCACTCTCATTCACCTATGAGTAAAGAACAACCATCAAAATCAACGCTAATTAAAATTGATCTAGAAACTTTTTCTTTTTAGATTCTTCCACCAACATTGGACTAGAATTAGCGCTTTGGATTAGACTGTGAGTACAACTCTCCAAAGCATTTAAAAAAAAATTATCATCTTGTGATAGAGAGAGAAAATCCATTTTTCGTATAAGCATAGTTGGGATCCCCCTCTCACATAGGGGTTACACACGAGGTCATGTTCGGGAGAGCCACGGATATCATCCCTCCACAGTTTAACCGTTCATAGTAGTAAGATCGTATATTTGGGGTTCTTCTTGAGGTCCAAATATCTTCATCTGATCTTAGTGATTCATGAATTCTAAATCCATTCAGGGTCCTCTAGAGTTCTACCGGTCCACTTGTCATCGGTTCTTTTGAAGGATTTCAGACTTGTTATCCTGCCCATACATTCAGACTAGACTATTATACCTTCCCAGAGGCTAACTATGAGTAGGTTTCCTTAGTAGCCATAATATTTAGAGTATTTAGACAAGGTGACGGTGAAGGGACATCTTTGTTGTACCTAGAAAATACATTGGTCAAACTCACTTAGGCTCCTTGGAGGGTAAATCCACGATTACTGTGTGGAAGCTTACACCAAGGCATAAGTTCGTTAAGCAGGTCACCATCATAATTTTTCTACCCGCTCATATCCTATCCCCTTCTCAATTTGATCACATAATGTTGGATTTCATCACCAACTAGTATGGTCATTGAGAGAAAGTTTTTTTGCTTGTTGGCTCTTCTAGATTTTTTAGTGTGTATTGTTGATTTAATAATTTTTCAAGATTGAGATTGTAGATGAAAAAGGACTTCATAGATCATGTAGGATGCAAGGGTTTCCTTTGGAAGAAGGCTATGAACCCTTGCCTCCTAATTCACTAGAAGGCATTTACCGTGAAGAGGTATAAAATCGCTCTGACGCTAGGAGAACTGCTACTCCTTTGTTAGAAAATCCTGAAAGTGACTTGGTTATGGTTCAGGATCCCATTCCTCATACTACACCAGTGTCATAAGCTCTTATTGAACCACTCCTTTTTTGATTGGATTCGTTCGGTAATTTTATAGAAGAATAAGTCCCTCATTTTCCATTGAGACCAATTACCAAGACATATATGGGATCCACAGAACCAATTTTTAATGATGGGTTTAGGACCCCCGTTCATTCTACTGATGCCGCAGATCCACATTAGACACCTGCTTGTTCCATATGAAAGACTCCATCGGGACGTGATCTGTATGAACATTTTGACTTTATTCGAAAACCTCTTGATCCTCATGACCCTCTTGTCATTGAGGTAGGACCATCTAGTTAGACTATTGATCGTCCCATCGAACAGGTATTTGATCCTTCTTCTATGTAAGAAAAAACAAACCCTAATACTAGAATCGTAACACCTAATAATGCACAAGGTACACCTCTTCATACTACAACTCCTCATGTTCCACGTGATCTTGTTGGAACACCTTTACAACAAAGAATGCAGACCCTTTCTAGACATACACAACCACCTATGGGACAAATCTTGATTGGGGGACAACCCCCATCTAGTGGGCCTATCCCTCCTACAGTAAAACCATCCTTTAGCGGGCCCATCCCCCTTGGGGGAAAACCACTATTACACATTCCTTCCGGGGGACAACCCTCCTTTATTGGTCAACCCACAGTTGTCAATCAACTTATGGCAGGGGGGAAACCCTCTTTTCTCGTAAACCCTTCACAATCCTTGGGAGTACCTTGAGGAGGTACATTTAATCAACCTTATCATGGGGGGAAATAATACCATAACCCAAAAGGACGAATACCAAATCTTGTTCCTTCTGGATTATATTTTGGACAATGTTATCTGGGTGTCCCAAATCCCACCTAGGGTCCTCAAGGACAAAAACCTTATCCTCCCCAAGGGTCTAATGTTTACCCTCCTTCTGGATCTAATGTTTTCCCTCCTCAGGTACCAAATGTTTACCCTCCTCTGGGACAAACTATTTACCCTCCTCAAGGGAAAACTATTTATCCCCCACAACCGAATCAACCGACTTATATTCCTCATAATCAACCTAGTGTCACCCCGCTCATGAACGTTAATCAACAATAATCGAATCTTGCCTATACTAGTAAAAAACAACCATATATGGGAGGGACTACTGGATACAATTATCCACCTCATCCAGTTTATGGCCCCACTGGTGTCCCTATTCCGCATCAGTATCACCCTCAGGTTAACCGACAACTACCTTTTCTCTCCACACTGGATCTACCATACTTGTCTTGGTTGACAAATGATCCCATATTACATTTTCCTTTTTGGCCAGTAATTCCCGCTAAATTACCTTCTGACATCCCCAAATTTGATGGTAAACCTAGGGAAGACCTGAACAACCATGTTATGGAATTCCATTTATGGTGTTCATCAAACTCATTGATGGATGATTCTATACTTTTGCATATTTTCCAGCGTACACTCATGGGCTCTGCATCCAAATGGTACATTGAACTTCAGCGTGGTTCCTTTCAAGATTTAAGCTCCCTAGCTATGGATTTTCTCACACATTTTCAATTACTCATCTGTTACGAGACGGGTACTGAACTTTTAACCTCCCTTTTTCAAACAAACTCCGTACATATCTCTGATCACATTCATGAATGGACACGACTGATCTAGGTGGATATCGGGGGCCACCCACCTTTTCCAAATGGCTCAAAACAGTTTTCTGGCCATTTTGGCAATTTACTATTTTTAGTAGGTTTTCACTTCCGGGGCCATTTTGAGGGCCTAAATGAAGTTTTTTCGAGATCGAGGTTCTCAATGATAGACAAAGGCATGATTGAGCCCCCAAAATGAATCTCCTCGATCATACCTTTCCAACGAGCTATCACATGCCTAAAACGGAGATCGTATGCAAAAGTTACGACCCCGGGAAGTTGATGCACCAACTTACCCAAACGGGGCCCACATGACTTTTGGCGCTTCATCTCCTAGGGTTAGGTTTTGGATGTCTAGGTCTTTTGGCATTCTCGATTATTGTAAAAATGCCTCCAGAGCCTCATTTTAACCATCTTCTTGCGAATGTGAGTAGCCGTCACATCTCTTCTCAGAGATAAGCTACCACCATTCTAGCGAGTCTTTCACTCTGTATTTTTACAGTCTCTGTACATTTCTTTGATTAATAGAAATCGTGTATTACTGTATATCTGTGTTTATGGTTGCATCTATGATACATTTATGTTATATTATTGAATATCTACAATATCTCTGTGCATTTCTTTATGATATCTCCGCTCTCATTTCGTGCCGAAAATAATCCGGATCAGTGGTATCAGAGCAGGCTGCTCTTGATCATTTTCAGTGCATGTCCCTGACGAGGTCCGAGTATAGAAAGTTGGGTCTCGAGCTTGTCTCTCTTGAGGAAAATATCTCTCACACACCCAAGAAACCCTCAATGGCGGAAGAAAATAAAAACGATGGAGCAGATGATCCTATCAGTCTGTTGCTTGAGCAAGCTCTCACGCGACAGAGGGACGAAATGATGGAGAATTTTTCCCACATCCTTCAACGCCTGCCGATAGCATCAGGTGCATCTTCATCAAGCGACCACTT
>ML796170.1:105974-116040 GCA_009831015.1 Picea engelmannii
CTCGACCAAGGCATTCAGTAGCCTTGGTTGCGCGCGCATGAATGGACACAGAAAGAATTTGACCAACCCACACTGCGTCAGTGTGGCCATCACTGCCGGATCAGCGGCTACTGCCTCATAAGCAGCCTCATGCTCTCACTCTCTCCAGTGCACATACATCCTAGAAAATCACAAGGCAAAAAAGAGGGGAGTTAGCATCTTGCAAATCAAATTTGGGTTGCACGGGGGCTAACCCGCGGGCTGTAGAGGTGACAGTTGCATGTGTCGCATTGCAGAAAAAATCATAAGAACACTTGGTACACCCTCTAAGACTTGTTAGAAGAGGAAAACATGTCATTTGGAAAAGCTTACAAACATTTTTCCTTGAACAAATCTCATCTTAAACGATTTTTTGGAGATTAGCGCTCCCCTGCTCACATGCAAAGAATGCTAGCAATCCTTGTCTACTTATCAAGGAGTGTTATAACACTATGTGGCCATCTTTAAGGGAGCATCTATATGTTGAGTGAATCTTGGGGAGGAATCCCCCTTATCTCTAAGGATAGCTAGAAAGCATCTAAGTTAGTTTGGCTCGAACCCAAGTTATAGGCTGGATCTAAGAGAAATCTCACAACTAATAGAGTCATATACTCAACTTATTCTAAAAATATCTAAGATGGTTGAGCCTCTCAAAGCCTATATAAGGAGGAATTCTCATGGTGAAAAGGGGGAGAATATAATTGAAAATTATTTTCATTTTAATCATGGGTCTTTCAAGAAAAGGGTTGGACAAGGAGGACTTGGTGAGGTTGTTGCTTCTGCATCTATAGATTGTAAGTACCTTTTTATGTTTTCATTAATATATATGCTTGGCCTTTTTCCTTCAAGTTTGTGTATGTTTACATAGGCTTGTATCTTCTTGATAAATCTAGTTCAAACTAATCTTGGTCAAAAAGGAAGCATGCATTGTGTTTGTTGTCTAGTGAATTGCATAACTCATTAAAGGGCTTGAAGATCAAGTTCATCCTAGACCGAGCAAGTACAAGCTTTAGAAAAAGGTACATCATGCTTTCATCCTCTTTTTCCTTTGAATATTTTAGCTAGATTTAAAGGAATGCCAGTCTTCAATGTTAGCATTTTCTATCTTGGTCATAGGGGTGTAATATCTAAGAGGGCATTCACCTATCCACAGGGGAATTTTCCTACAACACTCATCAGACGTTTTCTTCAAATAATTTTACGAGCGTGAAAAGAATAAGGTCGCTCAACTATATTTTCATATTTAGGGAGATTGAAAAGAGCTTAAAGGACACTCCATAGGGTTCGTTTTTCGTATTATCATTACGAGTCCAAAAAAGCGATAAAAGTTTACTCGATTGCATTCTCATAGTTTCTCGAAAGTGAGAAAGAATTAAGACCATGCTTAGAGTTTTTCCTAAAAAACCCTAAAAGTATATGTACATTATAAAAACACGCAAAAATGACCAAAAAGGAAGGATCCATATCAATCATGTGGTCCCCAGATCTCTCAATCTGCAATATAAAGACACTTTGCAAAGTTCATTAAACTTAGGGAATAGGTAAAAATATTCAAAAATTAATTTAATTTGAAATTAAAATGGTAAAAAGTGAATAAAATAGGTCAAAATAGTTCATTTACCATTTCATTTGCATTTTCACCAAATTAGTACCAAAACCCCCTTTTTCATCTGAATTTCAAGTGACGATTTTGGAGCACCCGGTGGACCATTTCTCGAGCCGCTTCCATCAAGAAGGTATTCTTATTCCCCTCTCTCTTTTCATGGTTGAAGTTTCCATTTTTAATGGTTCATTTTTTAGTTATGGGCAATTTTTTAGGGGTTATTGCGCTTTGAGATCGTCGCAGGATCACCCTATCGTTAACTTTGATGATCCCAAATCGTCGCAAGGGTTCCACAACTAGGGTGCGACAATGTTGCACTGTGGAAAAGAGAGCCCCTACGATGACCGCAACTCAAATTTTAAAAAGTGAAATAGAGCTAGGAAAACTTCCAACTTTTAAATTTTGATGAACCTAATCATCGTTTAATGTTGTTTGGCAGGTTTTCATCGGTCATTATGCTCGATTGGAGGGAACGTGACCACGAGGAAGAAGATCACTTTTGTGGGAATGACCCAAATACTGTCATGTCACTCTGGGAGTGTGGATTGCTCAATTTTTTCAAAGTTCATGGAATGAGAGGCCAATTGAGGCTATTAGAGTACCTAGTCCACATGTGGGATATCAATGAACAAGATTTTCATGTGGGTGTGCATACACTCACCTTAGAGATTGATGACAATTACTTTCTGACTGGGTTATCTCGTCGAGGCTCTCGGGTGTTACTATTGGGAAGCAGAGGTGGTGGTGAATCCATGGACTGTTACATTGCACATCGTTGTGTGCCAAGTACAGATAAGCATAGTGGCAAAGTTTCCATAAAGGATGTTCGATAGTTTCCTTTGAGAACTATCCTCTACACTATCACTCGGATGGTAGGGAGTGTAGCTCCTGAGGACATGGCTTTACAAATCCATTTTCAATATGTTATAGAGTGTATGGAGCCTCGGGTTTTCAATTGGTGTGAGAGTCTTCTAAAAAACATGAATAAACAATTGACAAAGTGTAGGAATGGTCGATTGAAACAATTCAGGTATGGATCTATTTTAGTATCCTTCTTCCTAGAGAGGGTCCTTGTTTTTCACCTACAACAAGTGGAATGGGGAATAACCTCTCCATAGGATCCTCAAATGAAAAGATGGGTATATTTGATGGCCCATCATGGTGGTGTGCCAATCATCACATATGACCAAGATTTCTTTCAATGGATGAGGGATCAACTAGTTATGGTAGAGGACTATGCTTATGTCGGGACTGAATTTCGTGGAGACCCCAACTTGGAATTACCTGAGGGTTCTCAGTGGGGAGAGATAGGTAAGAACATTTTTTTCTTTATATGTTTTTTTTGGTATTTTAATTATAAAATGTTTTTGTTATTTATCTGAGATTAATCAAGTGCTCTCAACAATGCAGATTTGGTGCCTTACCAGCCTCTAGGATCATCTCCTATTCAGAGACGTGGAGAGATAGGTGCAGTGGTGGGTCAAGGGGTGTCTATTGAGGATATCGAGGAGATCGAAAAGAACCTTGAGGGATTGACCATGAACATCCCTGACATCACTATGAACAAGTTACATTGACGCTACCAACGCCATACAATTGGTGTATTAACATCCATTGGTCGACTGCTCTGTCGAGTAGCACGGGAAGTCATTTTTTGTAGCGAGCATATTCCTTGATTCCTATGTATATGAAACCATGAGATTCACCATTTTGACATTTTGGTCTCAAGACAAACACCTTTTTGTAACTTTTGACATATTTTTTATTGGATAAATCCGTAAGTGCGGACACAAACCGATCTCCCTAGATCCTCCTGGATCTAGAACAAAACAAGATAGAATGATACTCTTTCCCTAGATTTTAACTATTGAATATACTAGAAGATACGATCAAAGAACATACCTTATGATCACTTCCTTTGGTCTTTGTTGCTCCTACTTCGCTCCAGTGCTCTCGTACTGTCAAGATCAAAACAATACAAACCAACTGAAGTGAAGAAAATACAATCTATTCAACAGTCAATCTATGTATATGATCAAGGAGTTATACAATAAAGTGAAACTAACTTTATGGGAAAGGGACACATTACTGTATCATATTGATGGAAAGTAAAGATTACAGCCTGAGCCTTGATGTTGCAAACTTCCTTTCAATGGCCCTTAGCTCTGACACACACACTTTCTCACTTGCATGAAGAAGATCAACCACTTTTGATAAACTTGTTGGAGTTCTCTTGTTGTTGTAGCATCAGTCCTTCACACAGTCTTTCACTAATTCTCCAATAAATCTCTTGCTTGTTTGCTTCTAACCTTTTCCATGAGAATCCCCTCAATATATAAGAGAGAATGAATTAGTTAATTGGATAGGAATGATCCCAAAATATCAGGAAATCCAATACTTAGATAACCATTCGAATGCCATCTCATCCTTCTAGAAGATTCCCTTCTAGAAGCTTTGATAATTCATTTTTTTCTCTTCTTTATAAAGAGTTCGCACCCTAGTAGTTAGAAACAGTGTGAACTTCTCACACCCTGGCTTAAGGAAGCCTGCGAGAATCATGCATTCTCGCAGGCAAATGTATTAGCAGCCTGCGAACCTTCCTCAAAACTGTGATTTCTGGAAAGAGATGAAGGTAACTTTTCTCAGGAGAAAGTTCTAATGAAGAGCTTGAGTACACCATCATCAATACATCATCATGACGACCAAAATCATGGGTAACAGTATTAATATAAAGTTCCTACCAGTTCACTTGCCTTTTAAATGTGTGTTTGGATTTATAAATAGTGCAAATGTCTGTCTAAAAGATAATTATCCAATTCATCTATTAATGTGTTTAGACATCTAGGAATATGTTGATACTCAATATAATCAAAATGTATTTCGAAGAGGCAAATTCTCAAGTATACCTGTAACAATGTAGGACTTCATATGGAATAAAACTTACTCAATTGTAGTACCACTAGTTGTGAATCAAGTCGTACAATAAGATGACGGATGCCAAATGAAATGACGTCAGTTAATAACTCGATAATTGCACTGTATTCCACAATATTATTAGTTGCACGACCAAGGAAAACACTATGTAGATTGATCAACATTCGTAGGTGCATAGATTTCCCATGCAACAGACGCTAGGTTTTGAGTACTTCCATTAGCACCATTAGTAAAGCCAATACATCTTAAAGAGGATGCCGACATCTAGAAACCAAGAACAAGGCAAGGTAAGCAACTTAAAGGAAGAACAAGAAACAAAAAAATCAAACTAGAGTATGATACACTAAAATACAAAGAACTCATGCAAAAAATATTTTAAGCATAGTACTTCTTCAAGTAAAGCCCATTTCTAGGTTCATCTAAAGGAATTCCATCATAATACACCAACTCATAAGCCACTTTCTCCAACACTCGTTTAAAGATATACGGGCCACGCCACATGGGCTCAAATTCACTGGCCCCTAATAAGTCATGATATTGTTTGTAAAGGAGAACTAAATCACCCTCATAAAAAATACGTGGTTTGACATGCTTGTCGTATTGATATTTGACACATTTTTTCTGAGTTCTTATGACTAAAGAAGCATCACGAAGAGTCTCATCTAATTGCATCAAATATAAGAGACGTTCTTCTTCAGGAGAAGTTTGACAACTAGTTTCAAAGATGGGATTTCACATTCAATTGGCAGAATAACTTCGATACCATATACTAACTGGAAAGGTGTGAACCTTGTGGAAGATTTAACGAACATCTGATAGGCCCATAATGTCAAGAAGAGAATTGTGTGCTAGATTGAATTGTGAATTCCTACCATCCGTCAAATCATAGCAGTTAGAAATTTGTTGATTGTTTCAACCTGGCCCATTGGCCTATGGATAGTAAGGGGTTGAGTTTTCATGTTGAAGACCCAACTTATTGGTAAGTTCAGACATCATGAAATTGTGAAAATGACCACCATGGTCAGTGATGATGGCTTGAGGGACACCAAGCCTAGTAACGGTGTGATTGAATATGAACAATGATGCAGTTTTCCCGGTATTATCAAATGTAGGAATCGCCTCAGACCATTTAGTGAAATAATCCATGGCTACGATAATGTATCCATGCCCCTCGGATGAGTGAGGGTTACATGTCATGAATTCAATGCCCCATTTAGCAAATGAACCAACGAAAACTATAGGGTAAAGAGGAGAAGGATGTGATCGGATATTATTGT
Organism: Picea engelmannii; assembly: GCA_009831015.1. Classification (NCBI taxonomy): domain Eukaryota; kingdom Viridiplantae; phylum Streptophyta; class Pinopsida; order Pinales; family Pinaceae; genus Picea; species Picea engelmannii. The sequence continues at coordinate 111,807 of ML796170.1, forward strand.
TATATGTTTGACAAGCGTGGCATTTCTGAACAACAGTAATTCAATCCTTAAACAATGAAGGCCATAAGAAACCATCATGCAAGATTTTTTGGGTAGTGGCATACCCAGACATATGACTGCCACATGCTCCAGAATCACATTCATTTAAATCTTTATTATCCTAATCATAGGTTAGACATTGTCGAAATATGGAATCAATACCACGATGGTAAAGGGTATCACTGAGGATAATGTATTGATAAGCTTGATACTGAATGCGACAATGATCTACACGAGAAAGATCAGGCCAGAAATTTTGGGTTTGGAGATAAATGATAATGTCTCCATACCAGATGTCATATGAAATTATCAGAAAGAGAGACTCATCAGGAAAAGAATCCTCTGCATAGTTTTTGTCTTAGTGGAGGGAAGTCACATATCAATTCGACAAAAACCAAAGATTCTTTGAATTGGCTCTCTCAAACTCCAAATCAAACTCCTGGAGAATCACTATCCATTTGGAGTATTTTCCCCCTAGCATTTGGTGTGTAAGGGTATGTTGCATAGGGTTGCAATCGGAAATGATGGTAGTTTTGCATAATAAGATATAATGATGAAAACGTTGAACAACTTGAACAACTGCCAAGGCCATTTTCTCCACATGCATATATTTAGTTTCGGTGGTCGTAAGACTCTGACTCAAATAGTAGATAACATTTTCATTGTGCAAATCATCCTCTTGGACTAGAACCATGAATATGGTAGAGTCTGAAGCAGCCAAGTATAAGAAATAATCTCGACTATGATCGGGGGGGAATAAGAGTGGTGTACGGGTTAAGGAAAGTTTCAAAGCTTCAAAGGCTTTGTTGGTAGAGTCGTCCCATACAAAATTGTGACCCTTCTTAAAAATTTGAGTGAAACCTTTCATTAGTTCGGCATAATTGGGGATGAATTGATGTAAAACATTTTCTTTCTCTTGCAAAATTTAGAGTTGGAGTAAGGTAGAATGAGGAGGAAAATTGAGAATATATTCAACCTTCAAAGGATCCACCCTAATCCCATGCGTAGAAACAATAAAGCCAAGAATTCGTCCAGACTACATGCAAAAAATACATTTATGTGGATTCAATTGTATGTGATAATATTGACAACATAGAAAAATGGCTCGTAAGTGTGTCAAGTAATCTTGGCGATGCATGGAATGTGTCGGTAAGTCATCTATGTAAGGTTGCACAATGTGCTTAATATCATGAAAAGAATAAGTCATAGCATGTTGAAAATTCGCACCAGCATTCTCGATGCATTGAAAAGTCGCACCAGCATTCTTGAGACCAAAGGGAAGTTTACAGTATGAGAATCTACCCAAAGGGAAAATAAAATCAATCTTATTTTGATCCGTAGGTAAAATATTGATTTGATTATAGTCAGAGAAACTATCCATCAAAGAGAAGATTTCACTTTCGGCATAATCATCAATGATCTAATCGACGAAAGGGGTTGGATAATTATCTTTAGGACAAGCCTTGTTAATATCCCTATAATCAACACAAACACGGATCATGCCTTGTTTATTCGTAACCAAAACAATATTAGACACCCAATCAGTCAATGCTACAAGGTAGACAAAATCGTCTTTAAGAAGTTTTTCGACTTCGAATTTGATAGTAGCAGCTTTGCATGGATGAATTGGAAAAAGTCCTTGTAGAATGGGTTAAGTATCTGGGTATGTCTTAATTTCATTTAAAACAATATCCGGATCGATTACAGGCATCTCTTCATAACTCCATGAAAAAATGTCATGGAATTCTTGGAAAAGGGCCTTGTAAATTCAGATATCATCGGGAGAACATGAGGCACCAATATGAACATTTTCCACTATTCCAGGATTAATTGAAATATCTAGAGGGATATTAGGTGAAATATTTCCCAAGTTCCCTTCATACAAAACATATATTATTGGTTCAGAAACTGGGGGAATAGTAATGCCAGTAGATGGATTCGAAATCCGTCGGTAACTCTTGATCATCTCGAGTTCCAGGAAGAGAATAGAACGATAATTCCCATCATCCCATGTGGTATCTTCCATGGAAATAATTTTCGTTATCATTTCATCGGTGTGAAATACTGTGTGAAACCGATCAGGAGATGTATCTAAGAGAGAACGAGGAGAAGGAGTTGACTATTGAATATCTTGATAAGCCAATTCTACCGTACTTAAAGGCATTCGATCGCCATAAAGAAGATAGTCATCCATGCTAGGTACTATCAAAAGGTCATAAGACTTAGGGGTTTTTCCAAAAGTGGTCGAGATTATGTTAATTTAAGTGAAAAAAGGAGGAGGAACATCAAGTGGTGGAATGGGGAAAGTACCCATTAACGATGAATCCTTTAAAAGACCCACACTGACATTCTCATAACCAGGAGGTGTTTTCTCAATGAAAAGAACGTTACTAGTGCATGAATCAGAACTAAAGAAGGAGAGATGATCTACGGTAACAATGTTTCCTTGGTGAGGGAAACATATCACACAGAAAAGAGTAGAAACAACTACACGCATAGAATCAATCCAATTACAGCTAAGTAGAAGGTTGTAATCGAGAGGTTCATCAAGCACCTGAACCTTAACAATAATTGGTTTTCCTTCTAACGCAATATATAATGAAGGTTTAAACCCTATACCATTAAAATATATTAGAGTATTGTGTGACTCAGTAAGAGCAAGAGATCCAATGGCTTTCTAACAAGTAATAGACATGATGCAAGTCGAAGCTCCTTCATCAACAATGGTTCGACAAATTTTCCTATTTTCCACAATGACTTGCATTTGAAACACTAATTGATGAGGAATTCTTTGAATGTGATATTCCAAGTCAAAGATTATCAAGTTTGTATCGGTAGGATCAATTCCACCAATATACTTTAACAACTCTTTTTGTTGCATAGGACACGTTTGAAGGACTTCGATATTCGACATCGCAGAAGATGCATGTGCAAGATCTTCTGCAATATTGTAGTTTTGAGCGGCACGTGGGTGGGGGTTAAATGAAGACTTATGAACAACACCCTTAGGAGGAAAATGAAAAACTATATCTAGAATTATTCATTTGAGATGAAAAGGACTGTTGGGAGGTGAATTTGATGGAGGAGGCTGAACCAATGGAGGTGGTGAATCATCAACTTTCTCTTTGGAAGGAGAATAATATTTGGTTCGAGTAGCGACTGCAACTTCGTTCTTCTTGGAGTCACCAGTACACATAAGTACATAAGATTTGGTAGAGGGAGAAGGTTGGTCATCAATAACCAATTGGGTCTATTGTTGATAAGGAAAAGGTTGTGACAAAACAGAGGGTGTAGGAGGTGTCTCAGTCCCTTGCAGGAATTTGGTAACCTCAGCACGTCTTGGAAAATATTTCGTATAATGATCCTCACCACAGATAAGACAAGGATAACGAGGTTTTCTCTTTTCTTTATCATCAGTAGGTTGAGTCTTGGGTTTATCAGATTGTTGATTATTAGTTTTATCCTATTTATTCTTACCCTTCCATTAATTTTTATTTTTATTTTTACCGGTAGGTGTAGACTGAACTGTATTGGCCTCAAAGGTTTTACCGAGAGAAGGAGTCAGAGGAGTAAAATTTTGTGCATCGGCATTAGTAGATTTTGGATTGGAATGATTGGCTTGTTTGGACTGATTCTTAGCATGAAAATATTCAATCACAGCATCATCAGTATGAGAAGCTACTGGAGGCATTGGGGTTGGATTTGTAGACGAGTGAGCAGCATTAGGGATCAAGTCATATAGCATACCCATTTGTGAATAAATGAGATCTAAGTATTAAGCACAACTAATCACCTTCTCTTCAGTAATGACACTGCCCATCGAAATATCACGGGCTATAGGACTAATGAGTGATTTGGTAAACCACTCAGCCAACAATTGATCGAGAAGAGGAACTTTGATTAATCATCTTCTCCTTCTCCACTCGTGAATATGATCTGAAATATGAGTAGAAGAGGATTGTTTAAATGAATTCAAAATTTTGGTTCCTGTCTCATATTGTATCGGTAACTAGTAATGCGTTAATAAATACTTAGCTAAGTTGTTCAAATCATTGAAGAATCCTCATGGCAATTTGATATACCATTTGGCTTCTGAACCCGTAAGAGTTCGTTGGAAAATACCTAATCGAATGGAGTCATCCATCAAGGAGTTGGATGAACACCAAAGATGAAATGTCATAACGTGATTATTTGG
>ML796170.1:121650-177804 GCA_009831015.1 Picea engelmannii
AAATGAAAATGTCTCCTTGGTATATATAGGAGACTAGGAGGTATAATTACAACTAATGGCCTAAAGCCAACATAAATAAAATAACATTACTAATATAATATGCCCCAATTAAGGGGTAATGAGCCAATATTAGGGATTAAAATTGCCCCCCAACTTGAGGTTGGCCTCCAATATGAATTTCAAAACCAAAAGCGACAAAATGATTGGTGCCTCCAACCTGATTGGAGCTACTTGGGCCAGGATGATTAGATCCTTTAGGTGGAGTTGGAGGAGGAATGTTAGGCCCTCCAGAGAGAACCTAGGTAGGTGTGGGAACAAAACTGCTAGCAGCATGATACCTAGGTGGAACAAAAATATTAGGCCCTCCAGATGGACTCTAGGAAGCATTAACAATAGAAGTATTAAAAGAATTATACCTAGGTGGAAGTGATGGAATTTATCTAGGAGGAAGTGGCATTCCAATAGGATCTTGATTTATGACTGTAATTCCGACAGAAACATGTGTAACTTGTGGGACCACGATAGAGCTAGTGAGCTAGAAGGGAAGAATTGTATGAGAACCAATCAATAATTGGTCTGAAACTGTAACACCATTACTGGTCGTGCCAATAAAATGATCTAAAGGTATTGTATAAGTATCAGAAGTCATGGGTGTATGTGATGACATAGGTTGATTTGTGCTCATTCCTAGTTTATCAAAAATATCATGTCTCGAGGAGGTCCTCCAAAAAGAATGGACGGGGACTGAGATAGGATTAAAAATTCTAGTAGTATGAACCAGATTTCTAAATGATTCACTCTGAAAGGATGGATCATCTACACCAGACTCTACGTAAGGTCAAATAGGTATTCTAGTATAGTCTTCAGCAACAACATCTCCCGACAAGTTTATTCAGAGCAAAACTGGATCTTGTATAACACTCAATAATTGATTTACAGAAAGTGTTGATTCTACCAATGGATTAGAACTTACAATCTCATAGGACGCGTTGTTATTGACTCCTCCTTCAGGGGAAGGACCCTCTAGTGAATTAGGAAGCAAAGGAGCATATTCTTCTGGCTCTTCCAGAGGTAACCCTTGCATCCTACGTGAACAACGAGGGTCAATGTTGGCCGCACCAAATAAAGAATGAAAGAAATCTATGGCCAACTAGAGAAACAAACAACTATCACTAATAAAATCTAGATATCAAAAACAAAAGAAAACCTTCTTATTTCAAATTCACTAGTTGGTGATGAAATCCAACATCGCAAAATCAAGACAAGAAGGGGATGGGATAAAGCGGGTGGAAAAGTTACATTGATGACCTACTTAACGGACTTACACCCTGGTGCAAGCTCCCACACATAATCGTGGGTATACCCTCTAAGGAGCCCGAGTGATTTTGGCCAACGTCAATTCCAGGTACTGTGAAGACTTTCCCCTCCACAGTCACCTTGTGTAAATACTCTAAAGAGATAGGCCACTAAGGTTACCAATTACAAAAATGATTCCTATGGAAGTAGTCAACAATCCGATCCACGCGCAAGGGCAAGGTATCTAAGCTTGAAATCGCCTCGAGAAGGTCCGCACATGATTTTATTCTCAAGTGACCCCCAATAATATGCACAATATCTACACTAAGACCAACAAAACAGGGTGAGTAACTCCACCGTCCCTAATGTGACCTCGTGATTGACCCTTGTGTTAAAAGGTTTCCCAGGACAAAATGTAGCAAGTGGATTTAAAATCTCCCTATCACAAGATACTAATGTGTGTTTTGATGATTTAGAGAGTGTTCCTCACAACCTATTCCAAAGCATTATCTTAGCTAATGTTGGTGTATAAAAGTTCTAGAAAATAAAAGTTGCTAGATAGATTTTAAAATTATGTTTAATTTTAATGGCTATTCCTTACTCAAAAATGGAAACAGATATGAAACTGATGAAGTATTTTACCTTGACCCAACAAAATGAAAATAGAGATGAGATGAAATATTTTCGTTTGATGAACTCTAATTACATAAGGGAGAAGGTTTCTCTTTCCATAATACAAAAAGTTACAAAGCACAATTTCTGCAATCTTTGAATGATATTGATTCCAAACAATCAAAGCTACTAAATTTTCCAATTATTTTTCAACAAATATTTGAATGCAAAAAAATTCTTGTAAATACTACTAATAGAAGAACAAACTTCAATCCTTTCCTTTTCAAATAAAAACAGATATCTAATTCAAAAAATAAAGAGTTGTCCAAGAATATCAATGCACTCACAACACTATTTTCCAAACTAAACTCATAATGCATGAAAAAATGAAAAAGTAAGAAAAACTTATTTGTCGAAGGAAAACAAAAATTGTTTTCTAAGCAACAACAATCCAAAACTCAAAAAGATAAATAACAAATTATCTAGCAAGCACTCAGGGACGAGGCCTTGAGATTATACCCTTGCAATAAGAAGTAAAAGATAAAACTTATAAGGCTAATGAAAAAGTCTCGCAATACTTGAGAAACAATGAAATTCAGGCTAAAAGATGCAAACCAATCATTCACCAAGACTAAAAGTTCACCCCAAGAAGTAATGAAAAATCTGGGCAAGGAGAAGAAAGTTGATTGTCACTCCAAAATTGCTTACAGGGATCGTCGCAGGATGCAAAAGAGAACAGTGCGACAATGAAGGATTGTCGTACGCAAATGGAAAATAATAGTGCGACATCATCACTCTAGTTCACACAAGAAGGGTGCAACAATGACTGAACATAAGGAAAAAATGGAAAAAGGATAGAGTTTCTCAATGAACTTTCAGAACCAGGGAGTCAAGATGGATCACCCAAAGACTCAGAGAATTAAATTGACCAAAAGTAGGATAGCTAAAAGAAAAAAGTAAGAAAAAAACAAAATTAGGACATTCCCCGGTATCGTCGCCAATTTTTTTATCAGACAAATCAGTAAGTGCAGAAACAAACTAATCTCCCTAACTTCAATAAGAAGCTAGAACAAAATAGGGCAGAATACAAGTTTCTCCTTAGATTTCATTGTAATATAAACTAGTTCAAAGAGGGACAAATGACATACCATTCAAATGATGTTTTATCCTCTCTAGTGTCATCCTTGCTCCATGTTTGTATTTGTGGGATGGTGAACCTGTTAAGAAGCACAAACCAACAAAGAAAGAGAACAATGATATATATAATCCAATGAAGTCTATGTATAAGATCAAGGAGTTATACAATAAAACTAGAGACACCTTTATAGGAAATAAATGTATTACTGCATTATATTAAATGAAAGTGGAGAGTACAACCCATGCCTTGATGTTGCAAGGTCCCTTCCAATGGCCCTTTGCTTCAACATGCACACCTTTTCTCCAATTCTTTTGATGAAGAGAATTCACAACCTGACTTGGAGAGCTAAAGCAAAGCTATCATAAGTAAAATATTCAGTAGAATTATTTATGCATAAGCTAGTCTAGCCATTCCCATGAGAGATCCCTCATTATATAGGGTGAAAGAGGGATGGATGAGGAGATTAGGATGATCCCACTAAATCAGAGAAGCGAGTAAGATCCAAACTGGTCAGAGGCCACCTCATCTTCTATAAGATTCCCTTTTAGAACTTTCATGAATTTCACCTTTTCCTCTTGTTTGAAGATCATCACACCTTATGCATAGGCAACATGCGATGACGACATAGTATATTTTTGGTGTAGCATGTGAAAATCAAGTATCATCTCACCGCAAGCATTGAGCAGGGTGCGACGATCTCTTTTGATATGGTTTTTAAGGAAAGAAGGATGGTTCACTTCTTCATGGAGAAAGTATCATTTTAGTGTCTTCATAGAACATGGAAGTGAGTCATGCACATATCATTGGTTGATCACAAGGGTGACCAAAATAATGTGTAACAAGTGTATCATGGCTAGTAGTTATCAAGTTTGTTCCCTCTCAGTCAACAGTTTGGTGTTTATATTAAATCAAAACACAATTGCATGCCTCATAATGTAAACATATGATTTTTGTACATAATTACAGTCTTGGGAGAAAATAGGGTGTTACATTACCCTCCCCCTTAAAGAAAACACCATCCTTAGTGTTTAAAAAATCATCTATATACAATTATACATTAAACAAAAATGGGTATACCAATCTCATGGAATTTTCTATCTCCCATGTAGCTTCGTCTTCTCCAAAGTGATTCCATTGGACCTTGACCTGCATGATGGCTCGATTCTGGAGCATTGTTTCTTTCCTTTCGAGGATGCATTGAGGCTCTGGATGGAATTCTCCCACTGGTTCCACTTGTATTACAATCCAATTAATAACATGATTAGAATCATGGAGATATTTATTTAACAAAGACACATGGAATACATTATGTTCTCTAATAGTAGGTGGCAAATCAAGTATGTATGCTATTGGTCCTATTCTTTCTACAATTTCAAATGGTCCACAATATCAGNNNNGGCTTGCTCCATTTCCTTCATCATTTCAGGTCTATGTGTAATTTTATCTACTGGATTGTCCTAACTATCTGGGATTCTACACTTTCTTCCATATAGAACCTCAAATAGGCTCATCTTCAATGATTCGTGATAACCATATCACCGACCAATAATACAATTGCCTAATTGTTTTCATCGTTTTATGGTAACTAGGTTGACCTACATATGGCCTCATATGGAACTCATCCATAATCAATCACCTCGGATCTGTTGAATTAGGCACATACATCCTATTATTGTACAACAATAGTTTATCAACCCTTAGCTGATATCTGTCGTACCTCTTTTCCTTAGGTTCTTGCTGCAAATTTTCCTTCACTTGTTTGAAGAAATCATGTTCTAGCAAGAGGGTATTAATCCTCTGTTGAATGTCAGACTCTCCTACACTTTCTACTACTAAGTGTATGGTCTGAACAATTCGTTTGAGCATGTCGACTACTTTGTTCTATTTTACTTTTATATGTTTGATTTCGAACTCAAACTCACTTATTAGCACCATCCACCTAGACTATCTAACATTCAACCTTCATTGGTCAAATAAATACTTCATACCACAATGGTCATTCATGAGGGTAAATCTCCTCACGAGAAGATAATTCCTCCACATCCTCATCTCATGTACAATTTTTGCAAGTTCTAGGTCATGGATAGCATATTTCTACTCATGTTCATTCATATTTCATGATTCATAGCAGACCATTTGACCTTCTTTCACGATAATTTCAGCAATTACCTCTTTGCAATCATTTGTGCAAACTAGGAAGTATCTTTTTGGATCTACGATTTTCAAAATAGAAGCGTTGATCAACAGTTGCTTCATTTGTTGGAAGCTATATTTGCACTCTAGTGACCACACAAAATTATTCACTTTCCTTTATAGTGAAGTAATAGGATTTCCGATCTTAGAGAATCCCTTTATGAACCTCTAGTAATATCCAACCAATTTCATGAAGAATCTCACTTCTGTAACATTTCTAGGGGTAGGTCAATCCATGTTTTCCTTGATCTTTGCAGGGTCCACTACCATTCCTTTGGATAAGATTACATGGAATGAATAATGGATTTCATTTTAAAAAAAATCCCACTTGTTGAATTTTGCGTAGAGTTGATGCTCTCTTAACACCTGCAACACCATTCTAAGGTGTTCTTCATGCTCCTTTCGATTCTTGGAATACACCAAAATGTTGTCCACAAAGACTAATACAAGCTTGTCTAAATACTTTCTAAGCACACTATTAATCAAAAACATGAATGTAGTTGGTGCATTTGTAAGCGCAAATGGCACCACAACAAACTCATAGTTCCCATACATTGTTCTAAATGTTGTCTTGTGTATGTCCTCATCTTTAATATTGACCTAGTGATATCCCGACCTCAAATATATCATCGAGAAGATTGTATCCCCTATGAGTTGATCAAAGAGATCATATATTCTTTGAAAAGGGTATTTATTCTTAATGGTCATCTTATTCAACTGTCTATAATTTATTCATAGTCCCAAGGTACCATCTTTCTTATTTACAAATAGGGTCGGTGCTCCCCACAAAGACACACTCGGTCTGATGTAACCCTTTTCCATTATCTCTTTCCACTGCATATTCAGTTTCACCAACTCGATTGTACTCTTCCTGTAAGGCACTTCTCCAAGCACAAGATTGATTGAAAAGTCAAGGTCTATTTTCGAAGGCAATCCAGGAACTTCCTCAGAAAACACATCCATGAACTCCCATTGCACTGGATGATCTTCAGCCTTCCTCTCATTTCCTTCTGATGAGTTTAATACTTGTATAACATACAATGCACACCCTTTTCTTCTAAACTTCTTGAGTTGTAACGTTGGTATTTGTCTCATAGAGACTGGCTTCCAAATGCCCTGCAAAATTCTGGTATTTCCTTTCTCATCTTCACATTCTAAAATTTTCTCATAATAGTTTAATTTTTCCTTTTAAGCATCTAACCAATCCATGCCCCAAAACACGTCATAAACACCAAGGGGTAGGATATTCAGAACCTCCTAGGTCTGAAATACCTCTAGCTTAATTGGAAAAGCTTCAACTACTTCTGCCACTTTCCTCTTTGCTCCAATGGCTAACTAAACTAACCATGCTTTGGTGTTCTTCTTTCTCTATAATGAACGTGCCTTAACCACTGGAGGTGAAATATAGCTAAAATTATATCCTGGGTCAATTAATATAGAAACTAGTTGTTCAATAATAATACCTTCCAATTCCACCAAAGAGGCTTGGTGGTCTTCTTGCCAATTTTCTACCGCCACATAGATTCTTGGCATGCTCTTGACTACATCATTGACTGTGACTACCTCCTACATGTTATACACTCTTCTATTGTCATGTTTCCTGTGGGGAAAATCCTTCAACATATGTGGCTCTCCACATCCCCATCATTGCAAAGGTCCTTTCCTAGGCTCCTCTACTCATTCCCTTGCTTGCTCTACTATTTTATTCCTTCTTTGAGATAGAAATTTTTTTTAATGCACACTCCTACTTGGATGATTCAACTGTGCATCCTTCATGATATTCTTGTGGGGGAAATACTTGAATCCCTTTTCCTGGAATGCAATCTTTCCCTTTATTTTCCAATCCTTGGAAGACTCATGCATGTCCTTAGATTCATCATAACATAATTTGGTCTTTCGAATGGCGTCTTCCAATGTATTGGGTTTGTAAAACTCAATTCAATATTGGTAGGATTGTGGTAGCCCACTGAGAAAATGTTGGATTCTCTCGTTCTTGTCCTTAAGGTAGGGAAAATACCTCAACAACTCCATAAATATTTTTGCATACACAACCAAGGTAAGTTGCCCCATATTAATCTCTTAGAATTCCTTTATTTTTTTCATCATAATATTTCCAGACAAGTAATCTTTGCAAAATTATCCCTCAAATTGTTTCCAGGTAAATTTGATTTCCTGGAGGTCTTCCCACCAAATAGAAGCCCCTCCATTCAGGTTAAACATTGCAATCCTTGCCTTGGTATCTGGATAATTATGTATTAGAAAGTACTTTTCAAATTGAATATACATGCATAGACTTCTTATCCCTTATTTATTTCTCCATCAAAGGTAGGTGGCTTAGTTTTATTGAACTCTTCAGTCAGAAAAATATGAGATTTCTTTCTCTTTCTCTTCTTAGAAATACTAGATTTTCTGTCACTACTAGACTGCTCTACTGAAATAGTCTTTCTACTAGAAGAATCCACAGAAATGCCTCCACTCGATTTGCCTCTTTTAGTACCCCTGATTATTTATTTTGGAAGAACTCTTCCCCGCATCGTTGTGAGCCATTCCATGCTTTTGATCATCTGAAGGGGTTTTCAACCTCTCTGACTGTTGTGATTCTGCATTGTTAGGGCCTTGCTGCAGATGTTTATGAATTTCATACAGAGTCTATAGTAGTACTGTTTTCAATTACACATGTTTAGCATGGGATCTCATAAACCTCTCATTATCTACCTTCATACTTCTCATAATGGCCATAAAATATGGAGTGGTTTCACTTTCCCTCCAACCATTAGACTCTTCATCTCTAAGGTGTGAGATGTCATCCATGTTGTGTTGCACCATTCACTTCTATGAAATTTTCAACTCATCCTACATGTTGAAACAAAAATTACCATTAGTGTTTCATGTCATTATTTAGAACCATACATTCGATATAATACAAAATCCTTCTTAAACAGTCTTAAGTAGTCTTGGTGACCCATTCAATCCTAGAGTTTGAACTCTGCTATGATACCACTTTTTGGGCTCTAAAGATGTCCTAAAAACAACCTCTATGCATCAACCAAAGGTAGGCGCTGGCACAAGCATTTTACTTGTCACCTACGTAGTCTCTTACCTTCTGTTTTCAATACCCAGCCTCTAGAGATGCAACACCTATAAAGGAACAACAATCCTAAAGGGAACGGAAGTTGTTCTATTCAAAGGAACAACAAATGGAATAGTAATCATCCCGTTCGAATGAACAACAAAATGAACAACAATTGTTACATTGGGTCGAACTAATGTTGAATTAATTGCATTGTAGTATTTTCCCAACTTACATAATTTGTCAACCCGGAGGTCATAAACTGACGAAGCACATGCAAAGTATATGCAAGATTGAAGCAAGACTAATCTAATCTAATGTTTAAGCTATGAATGAAATTGAATCATTAATCTAACACATGACTGAAATAGAATCATTAATCTAACACATGACTGGAATTGAATTAATCTAGTTCCATAAATGAAATTAATCTAGGAATGAGAAATTGCGTAAAGGAAATTAATCTAGAAATGGAGAAATACATGAAGGAAAAGCAAGTACAACATATGTGAGCTCACTCTAATGAAGCAATCTTATATTAAAATAACCAAATCAATCTTCATAAAAGAATAATGAAAGCATGAAAACCAAAACCATGAATCAAAGCTAAGAATACCTTTCTCTTTTGAATCCTAATGACTACTCTAATTCTAATTACATCCTAATTGAATTCTCATGAAGAGAGAGCACTCTCTTTTATACATGAGAGCCTTGAAGATAAGATAACCATCTCATTATTATAGATCCACTATTCTCTCAACCTATTTTCCATTATTACAAGATATAATCCCTTTAATTCCTCACACATATCTCTCATGTATCTTAGATAAGATATTCCAACCAAATCTCCATGATATTCTCCTTGGAATGGGCTTGAATTATCTCCTCAAATATTGAAATGGTGGAGGAAGTATTCAAGAAGTCCTTTGAATTAATCCTTCACATATTTCTACACATTACAAAGCTCACACATATTTGAGATATATATGAAAACATGTTGATTTTCTAACATTTAATCACAAATTCCTTTTAACTACTAAAATGAATAAAGTGGAGAACAATAAGGTGAAACCCAAGTATATTTATGGAAATGATATCGTGAAAGGTTAATGGGGCGATGAAATGTGAAGAATGATGAAGGGAAAGGTGGATGAGAATAGGATATTTCTGAGCCCCAACACCACTCTGTAGCACACCCAACCCCTTAGTATCCCTTTCATAGATGGTGCATTGAAATTTCACTTTTTCTAAACCATCGCAAATCCTCTCTTTCACAGATCCATCATCTTTTGATCATTAAGAGCTTTCCAATGACGATAATTTCACTCAAAACGAGATCTAGAATGAAAGTTATAACCTTCCAAAGTTCTCGGGTTTATATAGACAACAACTCTCTTACTTCCATGTGGCATCCACATGACACCTCATTCCCCATGCCATCTGACGTGGATACAACTTGGCCCCGATGTGGCACTAACCTGGCTTGCCACGGTGGAACTTGAGTCCACACAGGCATACAACCATCATCACTCAGAATTTCTTCCGACGCACTCTTCATTACCTCCAACAGATATCATATCAAGGAATACTCCCTCTCGATACCATTCATTCAGAATTCAAAAGGTTCAAGTAGTCTCACTGCTCTAAATTTAGCGTATCGAGGAATGTACCTTATCCTCGTTAGGCGATCTTGATGTACCCATGGTCTCTCGACCAACGGTTGAGATCCATTCAGTGCCTAAGGTTCACCTACCCAAATGGACCCCACCCAACTTGTCAACCTATTTCTAATTGACATTTGTCATCCTAAGGGTACCTTGGCGGCCTTGTTAGTGAACTGCATCATCCATGACGTCAATAATCCAATTTTTTTTACTTGGGCGGGATTCATGGCAGAATGACAACTATCGTCCCATATCCCCATTCACATATCTATGGTCAATATCTTCCCTCCATTGGAGTCACACTTTGTCACCTCATAGGGGTACTCTGAATCCTTTGGAGTCATACTCTGAAAAACAGTCAAATTTGAGCTAGCTAGACTCACACTCATTCCAGTGGACTAATCAACTGTTGACACACGTCTTCACACTAATGCTCCTAGTTAGCTTCCCCTCATTCTTGCCTCTAGACTTACTATGTGGGACCTATAATGATCAATGGCTGAGGGTTTATCTTTCCCTCTTCCAAATCTACATCCCACACATGCTCAACTTCAGAGCATCTTTTTCAACGGTGTTCTCATGGCACATTTTATTTCCTTCTGAAAAATATACTCTGATAGGTTTGTTTCAGATTCTCTCATTCGGAACCTTTCCCATCATTCCTGAGGGTTCTCTATGACACTTTCACTTCAAACATCCGACCAATCAATGATCATGATCTCTTCAGATTGATTGTTTTTGTTATCTACTGGCTAATGCAGAGTTTTAAGGAGTCATAGCAATCCATTTTAAGGACTTAACCAATATCCTGGACTCTACAGGGTTCAATACTAATTTTCAAGGACTCAAAACCAATCACTGGCCAATAGAAGCTTCCAAAATTAAGGTTAAAACCTCACATGATTTGTAGTCTCTCCACACAGGGAAAATATAGAATATTCGAGCATGTAGCAATTCACACTTAGTCATTTTCATGATTTAACAAAGAAATAATGAACATTTCAACATAACTCATCTCACAAGCATTCAAATTCATGGTTTAAATTCAAAAAATTTCATTTAGATTCAAACATATGCACATTCAAACCAATATTACATTCATACAGATTCATATATATCATTCATAGTTAGTATCAATACATATAAACACTTATCTGATAAGGGAGTTGTCAAATCCAACTAATTGAGAGAGGACACCTTTCATCCCAACCTTATGCCTTGCTATAGAGTCACTTCCTACAGCACGCCACCCCTATGCCAAGCCATTATACCACAAAGTAATTTGACTAAGAAGGGTTATGAGTCTACGATGATCCAAGAAGGCTACTCTCCTTCCTCCTCTAACACAAGCAGAAGTTTCCACCTCCAACTGAGCTTCAGGTCTCTACAAGTTTATCAGGTGGTTCCTCAACTGGATTTACTCTACACAAGGGATCCCCTTCTCTACTCAATAGTCCCTCGGCAACCTCCCCTTACCAGTGACGGTTACTCTAGAGTAACTACCAAGTTGCATCCCACTATTTCTCCAGTTCATGATGTTGGAATACTAAGAGGGGGTAGGTGAATCAATATGAGCACTTTATACCACTTTTGACCACAATATATAAACATCACCTTTAGCAACAATATTCAATAGTTTATCATCAATGTATCATCTATGATTGCATTCAATATATCATGAGAATATAATCATAAGAAACATCACATCAAATACACAATACATTAGTATTTACGTGGAAACCCAAATGGGAGAAAACAACAGAATGCTTTCTTATATATCAATAATTCATTCATTGGAAGCACCATATTTCCAATTCTCCAACTACAATTGGAAGGAGGCTCCAACCCCCTATTTACAAGCTCCAACCTAAAGGAAAATAAAACTCCCTAAATTCTCTAGCGCCAACCAGAAGGAGGCTATAACCCCTTGATTCTCATGCTCCAACCTGAAGTAATCTCCAAATCCCTGATTCTTCGGCACCAACCGGAAGAAGGATACAACCCCATTTCCTTGCCCCATCCTGCAATCGTTAAATACAAGTGTAGACCAAACTATCACTACCACAATCACTGCCATTTCCAATATGTCCAACATGTTACTTATCAACATGTCCAACCTGTCATTGTCATCAATACTCAACCAGATCCTCTCACATGGATCATATACTAACGAAACCTCTCCACTAGATGTCCAACATCACCAACACATGCTTCTACCAAGGATGTGTCAATATCACCAACATACCATACAATATATGTGTCTCAAACCATCAACATCTACCATACCAAGCATCAATCATGTACAACAACTTGTACCACAACAAGTGCATCAACCATGCACCAACACTTGTACCATCAACACCTGTACCATACCATGTGCCAACCATACACATAAACACATGTACCATACCATGTTCCAACCTTGCATATCAACCATGTACATCAACCATGTATATCAACACCATACCAAGTATCAATCATGTACCATACCTTGTACCAATACTGCACCATGCATCAACAATGTATCTCTATCATCCCATACACCATGAACAATAAGATATAGCAAGAAAGTAATATCAATGGTGTACCTCAACCAAGTACCAACATCACCAAGAGATGTATTTCATACATGTGCCATACCACTCATGATGTGCCTCAACCAACTACCATAAACCATGTGCCAATATATCCAAGATATGCACTAGAAATGTTCCTCAACATATATACCTCAACCAGTATGTACCATACATCCAATGATGTGTCTCAAGTAATATACCCAAACTCACAAGCATGCTCCACATTATCACCAAGATTCAACCTTATAACATATAGAATAACATACATTTTACATCTGTAATTGACATGGTGCCTCTAATACTGATGCACAGACCTGTAGCAATACCTCTGACCTCAGGGACCTAGTAGAAGCATATTTTCCCTATTTGTTCTTGCCCTTATGGGACAAAGACTCCCTGTCACGTGAGGCCTCGTGTGATGACCATTATGCAACCCGTGGGGTACTCACAGGACACTCTATGCATTGTTAGCACCATGATTTTCATAGCTAGAGTTAGAGGTATGTCCAAAATTTTCCAATTCATGCCATGATCTTGGGAAAATCAAGGCATTCGTAGATGATTCATAGCTAGTGTGTCAAGGTTTATGAGGTTAGTAATTAAATAAAGAATGAATTGAAATGTCAGTAAAGGTTCTAGCCATAATATGGTTTAAAGGGTGTACTGTCTTTTTCATAAAACACCTTCATAAAAAGCAAAGAGTCAAGAGTGTAAAGTCCATCATGTTCAATTTGTAATGGTTCATTTTCCTAAGTCTTGAATCACATCAAAAGGTGGGAAATTATGTGCTAAGGTCGAGTCATAGGTTAGGGTGAATGTCATGTAAAAATTTATTATGGTTCAACATCACCTTTCATGAGGTCATAGAAGTAACAATCATGACACTCCATGTCATTTGTACCGTTGCAAACTTCAAAAGTGTACTCGTTGTGCAAATACTTAACTTGCCTTGAAACGTCTTGTCACTATGGATAACCACTTCCATTTTCAAAATTTCATCCCTTATCCATTCGAGCATGAATATTTTCCACCTTTTGTTTTTCTCCATCGCCTCCAAGACATGTGCATATCCATATCCTCTCCAACAAGCTCCAAATCTCTTTTCTACGTAAGCTCTAGTCACTACGCAAACCATGTGTGTTGATATTTGCTACACAAACATTTCACTCTATTTTTTGCTGCGCATTATCCATTTGTGCCAATCACTATTCAAGAGATTTTATTGGATCCCATTGCAATTTAGCCTCTGAAAAGAATTTTATTTTCACATAACCATCTTTACTTCATTTTAGATAAACCCTAGCCATCCTCGTTGTTGTGTCGAGTTTCCTGTTGTTGTTCCTTGTTGCACCGAGTTTCCTATTGTTGTTTGTTTAGTGTACATAGTTTTTTATTGCTTTCATTTTTTTTACACTACGAAAAGGTTTACTGATCTCATTGTATGTGCACTGTGTAGAGGATTTTGTTGTGTAGAGGATTTTTGTTGCATAGAGGATTGTGTTGCGCACAGGCTACAGGGCGTGTTGTGCAAATGACTGGTTTAATGGTCAAATTCAAGATCACTTTATGACCAACTGGAGAGGAATTTTGAAAATCTCAGAGAGGTTTTTTTCAATGACATACCAAATAATAAAAATTTCTCCCATATTTGCAACAAGTGTCATAGTTTGGGAGATTCGAATGAATCTTTACAACCAATTTTTCCATATTTAAGCATTTAATGTTTTGGTCATCCTCTTTGGGTGCGGATCCCAAGATATTGGAGAGGAATTTTAGAAAACTGAGAGACATTTTTCTCAAGAATAGGTTCACATACAAAAACCTCTCTCAGTTTTGAAAAATATATTTTTTTTCGGGATATATGATGTCATCGTTGACCCTTATTTTCCCAGTCTATTGCACAATCTACTGCATTTTTGTTGTAGGTTATTGTTGCACAACTATGACAGAGCTTATGGAATGCCTCTAGATCAGAAAGGAAACGTAGGAAAGCATGATATCTCATCTAAAATTAATTCCAGAGCTCAAGTATCATCAGGATATGGTTTCAAAAGTGGATTTATATATTATTATCTTGAATTTAATGAGTCAACTTTGACTCCTCTTTTTCAGCAATTAGTTCAAATTTTGTTGCCAAGAGATTTGTAATTGTTTCTTAACCTAGGAAGGATGTTAAGATTTGAATTTAGCAGCATAGGAAGATATTTTTTGTATATATTTCATGAAGATATGAGAGATAAGGGGGGACTCAATTTGGGAAAAGAGGACTATTTTACTGCAGATCAAGACTTGTTTATTCCTTTGAAGCTAATGCAGAAGTTTCCTCTTTCTGAAATTTGAGATTCATCATAGTGTTTATGTTCAGTATGTGTTTCTTGTATATCATTTCCATGATTATTTTTTTCTTCTATCATTGTGTGAGAGTAAGTGGTAGGAATTCATCCATGTTTGATGATCCTTTCACAATGATGATGTTTTTTATGTGTTAATGGTTACTTTTACATAATTCATCTTCATTTGATGTTATGTTTAGTAATTAATATTTGTGTCCTTTATTCTAAAGTTGCACTGGAGATTCATCCACTTATTGGTGCATGTACTGTAGTGGTCTTTCTTCTCCTTTCCATATCTCATTTCATATCATTTATTTGTTGAGCATAACACCTATTTTTCCTCAAATCTGCATAAAGAAACCAACCAGTTGTTGACTGTAAAAACATTGAAATTCAGGCCTTGACTCCATTGCCCAATTGTACCATTTCATTTTTTTCCTACCAACCCTTTTAAAACAAAAACATACATGTCCTATTGCAGAATTTGACCTTTATGCATTTATTGATGAATCTTTTGAGTTTTTACCAGTCATTAGACATCTGAGAGAGCCCTGTCTCGGTGTATAGGTCAGAATACAATCTAAAGTTGGTTGAAATAGTTACCTTGGGGTTTTTGTTTGATACAACCCAAAGAAATGTATGAGTGTTAACATTATGGAACTGATGTCAGGGACTGAAAGTTGCATTTTCCCTAGGATAAACGATAAAGTTTAGATCTGATTGTTGATGGTGGACAGGAGTCATACACGAAGAGGTTGTAAATCATCCACCTAGAGACTCCATTTTTAGTTGTATCTATATTTCAGAGTATCAATGGTGACTACATTGTATGAAGGTTTTAAAGCTTGAAGAAGGTACTAGTGACTCCACTAGATTTGATGAAGAACTCGGATGTTGCTACAATTGTTTCAAGATATGCATGTTTGGAATTTTCACAGATTTATGGTTTTCCAAATTCTTTACCCAAGGATGGATATTGTTTAAGAAATGGTCCAAAATTTTATGGTGAAGATTTGAGTTTGACTTTGAAGCATATATCATTTTTTTGTGACTTCACTGAGCTTCTTAGAGTCAAACAAGAATATGTTTTCCTTAGACTGTTTTATGATTCGTTCCAAGGAAAGTGTAAAGGTTGGGTTGAAGGTTTTTCTGTTAGGTCTATTAGATATATAATAGATTTTTCGATTGTCTTCTTGGAAACATGGATGGAAAAACCAGAGTTAGTAGAAAATCATGTTTATGTTGAGGGTTTTAAAGAATATTTTGACATATTTGATGATGATCAATTCGAAGAGGCTTTGTCAAATTTTTTACCCATGTATATTTTATTCTAAAGATAATGTCAATTTCTTAGAAGAGTTTGTTGAAAAACTTGAGAATGATCTTGCGACCTTAGAGGGTCAAATTCAGTCCCAAGACTTTCACTGTCAAAGCTTGTCTTTTGAAGATCATTTTCAACTGCCTTTAGATGTCAAGATTAGGAAATGTTTTGTGTCTAGAAATGTGTTTTACAATACACACATGAAGAAGTATGTGCAAGTAGAAGATACACATGAACAGTCCATGCATGATAACCAGATTGTAGACTTCTTTGGGAATCAGCGAAACATCCATGATTTTTATGACCCTATAGATGAATATATGGAAGGATTCTTGAATTTAAATTCACAACCATGTCTCCACTATGAGAAACAAAAGTATTATAAGTTACCCTTGTCATAACATGTTTCAGGGTCAATTTTGTTCAAGCACAATCAAGCAGTCAATTTATGTGAGAAGATAGTTGATTGGATTTATTGAAAATATGAAATTACTTGATTCAACAAATTTTATTACAGCTTAGAGTATATAGGAGTTTGAATAAGCTCATCATGGCGAGTATCTCTTTTAGGATTTTTTCAGTTTGTAGTTTCAATTTGGTTTTGGTTCAATTGCAGAATAAGTTTGTGGCGGAACGGGATTTTAGTGGAATTGGTTTCAGGTCAGCAAGAGAGCAGGTTATAAGTTACAGTTGGAAATTTGAGTTTGGGAGCAGCCCAATGGATAGGCATAAGTTCTATGATTTATTTTCTACCTCACTAGGAGGATAGCATCCCCATTGGAGCCAATTTTTAGCACCATGATTTTCATAGCTAGAGTTAGAGGTTTGTCCAAAGTTTTCAAATTCATTCCATGATATTGGGAAAATCAAGGCATTCCTAGATGAGTCATAGTTAGTGTGTCAAGGTTTATGAGGTCAGTAATCAAGTAAAGAATGACTTGAAATGTCAATAAGGGGTATATCCATAAGATGGTTTAAAGAGTGTATTGTCTTTTTCATAAAACACCATCATAAAAAGAAAAGAGTCAAGAGTGTAAATTCCATCATGTTCAATTTGTAATGGTCCATTTTCCTAAGTCTTGAATCACATTAAAAGGTGGCAAATTATGTGCTAAGTTCGAGTCATAGGTTAGGGTGAATGTCATGTCAAAAGGTATTATGGTTCATCATCACCTTTCATGAGGTCAGAGAAGGAACAATCATGACACTCCATGTATTTGTATCGTTGCAAACCTCAAAAGTGTACCCACTGTGCAAGTTTGTTGTGCAAATCCCTAACTTGCCTTGTAATGTCTTGTCATTATGGATAACCACTTCCATTTTAAAACTTTCATCCCTTATCCATTATAGCATAATTATTGGCCACCTTTTTTTTTTCTCCATCGCCTCCGAGACCTGCACATCATCCATAGCCTCTCCAACAAGCTCCAAATCTCTCTACTACGTAAACTCTAGTAGCTACACAAATCCTATGTGTTGATATTCGCTACGCAAACCTTTCACTATATTTTTTGCTGCATATTCTCCATTTGTTTCAATCACTTTTCAAGAGCCTTTCTTGGAGCCCATTGCAATTTAGCCTCTGAAATGAATTTTGTTTTACATAACCAACTTTACTTTATTTGAGCTAAACCCTAGCCATCCTCGTTATTGCATCAATTTTCCTGTTGGTTTTCATTGTTGCATTGAGTTTCCTACTGTTGTTCACTTATTGCACAGAGTTTCCTGTAGCTTTCATTTTCTGTGCACTGCGCAAAGGTTTACTGCTCTCATTTTCTATGCACTACATAGAGTATTTTTCTGTGTAGAGGATTTTTTTTGCACAGAGGATTGTGTTGCGCACAGGAGACAGGGCATGTTATGCAAATGACTAGTTTAGTGATCAACTTCAAGATCACTTTCTGACTAACTGGAGAGGAATTTTGAAAATCTGAGAGAGTTTTTTTCAAGGACAGACCAAATAATAAAAACCTCTCTCATATTTTCAACAAGTGTCATAGTTGTGGATATTCGAATGAATCTTTACAGCCAATTTTTCTAGATTTAAGCATTTAATGTTTTAGACATCATCTTTGGGTGCGGATCCCAAGAGACTGGAGAGGAATTTTAGAACATTGAGAGATTTTTTTCTCAAGAACATGCTCATCTACAAAAACCTCTCTTGGTTTTGAAAAATATATTTTTATTTGGGAGATATGATGTCATCTTTGACCCATATTCTCCCAGTGTTTTGCACAAACTGCTTGATTTTGCTGTAGGTTACTATTGTGCAGCAGACTTGTTGCACAACTGTGATAGAGCTTCTGAAATGCCTCCATATCAGTAAGGAAAGGTAGGAAATCATGACATATCATCTACAAAGAATGCCAAAGGTCAAATATCATTATGATATGGTTTCAAAAGCATATTTATCTATTATTATATTGTAATTAATGAGTCAACTTTGACTCCTCTTTTTTAGTAGATAGTTCATATTTTTTTGCCAAGAGATTTGTAACTATTTATTAACCTAGGAAGGTTGTTAGGATTGGAATTTGGCAGCATACGAAGATATTTTTTGTATATAGTTCATGAAGCTATGAGAAATTAGGGGGGACTCTTTTGGGGAAAAGAAGACTATTGTACTGCAAATCAAGACTTGTTTATTCATTTGAAGTTAATGCAAAAGTTACCTCTTTCTGAAATTTGACATTCATCACGATGTTTATGTCTAGTATGTGTTTCTTGTTGAAATTGATGCTTGACATTGAGATGGGGGGTGAATCAGTGTTACAAAACTTTGGACAATTTTCCACTTTTCACAAATTAAATGAACAACAAATATTTATTTCATTTCCTCAATCAATATATATAAAAGAATAAATACTTTATTTATTTATTTTACCTTGGATGAATACATAAGATCAATCTTTGAATATCATCTTCAAACAATTATGAGAGACCCAACTCTTTGTTACAAGACCCAAATTGTAGTTCTCAAATCCAATTGAGAAATGAGGAATCCAACCCTCATAACAAGTCCCAACTTGTTGATCTTAGATCCAACTGAGATGTGAGGAATCCAATTGTAATGACCCTAAGTAATTAATCAATTGGCAAGATTTAAATAATTCTTTAATGTATATTAGTTTAATTAATTAATTGTTCTTGTTTAATATTTTTTTAATGTATATTAGTTTAATTAATTAATTAATTAATTGTCCTGGTTAAATATTTGTTGAATGTATATTGGTTTAATTAATTGATTGATTAATTTCATGATTTAATATCTGTTTAATAAAATCCTTCTTAATAAATTATTAACTATTATTTTGTATTGGATGATCAACCCATTAATGAAAAGGGGATAAGGTGGTTGACACCTAATTGAGGGGGTGTAGTTAAGAATTAAATGAAGGAGGAAGGTGGTGAATGATGGGAAGGGAGGATAAGGCAAAGGGGGAACATTATTTTGGGGGAGGATGGTATTACGGGCTGGGTTTGGAGGATCTTGTGGGGGATTTTGTGGAGGATCTTTTTGTGGTTTTGTGGAGGAGCTTGTTGTGGTTTTGTTAAGGAGCTTGTTGAAGGTTTGTCACAGGGGGCATCGGGGTTGCTGGGGATTTTGGGCTCGGAGGGCCAGGAAACCGCAAGGGTTCCTGGAGCTAGGGAGCCAGAGAAGCTCTGTTCCTAGCTGGCTGGGAGGAAAAGATTCAGTTTTCAGGCAGTTTCAAGTAGTCTTCACACAGTTAGAACCAACAGGAAAGAAAAGGACAAACTTATTCTTCAAGAGGTATTTTACCAGTATTAATTTTGTCTGAATGAAAGTTATGATATGTACCTATGTATTGAAATTGTGTAATATGTTGAGTAATCTGTTTTGTGACTATTTTGGATTGTATAAAATGAGAATTTGATATCTAAACCGATTAATTTTTCTAGTACTTCAACATACATTAGATAGATTTATCGTAATGAAAACAGAAATAGAAATTACATGTCATGTCATGTTCAAGAAAAGAAGAGTAATTTAGATTACGAATTTATTGTTTAACTTGAAGCCTTAGAAAGGGCTTTACACATGGTATCAGAGCCCGGTTTCAAAACTAAAACTTGGGCTTGACCACCCACAGCACATAGATTTTATCTTTTTCATATGCAATCCAATTAGGTTTGTTACAGACAGCTCCAACCACATGAAATATTTCCAGTCTACAAGTTGTAATAGAAACAACACTACAGAAAATAAAATAAAAAATAAAAAAAAGGTGAGTATTGCCACTTCTAAAATAGTTGGCAACATAAAACAACTTTATCCAGTTTTCAAAGAAAAATATGAACTTTGATTATGCCCTCGGTACTGAATAGATTGTTATTTATGCTAGGGGTAATTTGTATATTATTGCCCCTTTCTAGCTTGTGTGGGTTTTCCACTACATCAACTTCATATGCCTTTTTTTACTCAATGGTGTTAGTCAATGTCATTTGCACCCTTTCTTTTGTAAAATTCTATATGTAGAATAACACACTTTCTTCTGTAGAATGTTATTTGTAGTATTATGTACACATCCGTATAATTCTTGGAATATTATAAGAAGCATTTTTATTAAAAATAAAAAAAAAAAATTAAAAATGGAGTTACAGAATACAAATTATAAGATCTCTACCTCAAAATGTTCCTGGATATTTCGAGGATCCAGAGCATGACCCTGAGGATCCATTCCTGGGGTAATCATATATGGCCTCATGCTAGGCCTTGTGTGCAGTCGTGAACATCGATATCCATGCCTGCAAACCCCAATTTTAAAGTAGAAAGGGCAATTTACTCTATCTTTCTCAGTACCAAAGATTGAAGCTAAATATTCTACCATATCTTCAAATAGATACAAAATAGTGAGACCTTCTGAAATCAACTACCAACTTTAGACTTTCATAGATGATCAACACTTCCGCAACCTGTAATGGAGGGTTGTGATTCCTTAGGACTTGAGGGACGAACAAAGGGTGTAACGATCTGTGGACATGAACGGAGGGATAAACGATCTCCAGACTTTGTAACCTACAATGCCTTCTTTCTGTCTTATTGATACTCGAACACTGGATGCTCGATTGTACTAGAAAAGAAAAGGTTATAGAAGAGCATTATCGAAAACTAAAGCAAAGAACGGATACAACAATACACTTGAAAATTCATAATGTTATACAAGAAAATTATCAAAAACTAAAGTTGTGAATGGACACAACAATATACTTGCAAATTCTTAATGTTATACAAAGAATTTTTATTTTTTCAAGTCAAAAACGTTTTCTTTTTCAAAGAAAACCTCTCGGCATCCCCCTCTTCTCCAGAATATCTAGGAAGAGGGTGACTCAATCACTAGCCATAATAGTGACTGATAACCTTGAAGGACTCCTCAGGATTTGAATCTGTGACCTATGGCCTCTTCATTGGCATTAGAAAATCAGAGAATTTCATACATAAAGTCAAAGACTTAACATACAGAGAAACAACAACAATGTTAAGGTAAATCATAAAAATTTAAGTGATAACTGCAAGAAAATAAAATGTTGTGCAGCCTGCTAGAAGGCAAGTCCGAGAAAATCTCGACCTCTATAATAATAATAATAATAAATTAGTCATGCAGGAACAACATCAACTACAAAATTGCAACAAGATTGCAAATTTTACTAAATGACAAATGTTTGAACAAGCCATAACATCACCTACTTGAAAATTTTAAAATCTATAAAAATGACTTATTAAGGATTCTTCTTTGTGAAGCATAGAACCAACCCTAAGGCCCATCTTCGATTCTTGTTACCCCAATGAACATTGACTCTCAAAAAAAAAAGTTATGAACAAAAAAAAAAAAAACCCTGAGAGCCCATAAAATCCTGGTCCATCAAAAACCTACTACGATTACAACATTAATTGAAGACCTAACAAACCCAGCTTCATCATAATATAGAGAAATACAATAGAGTCGTTCAGAAAGAAGTAAATGGGTTTCCACCAAGGCTAAACCCCAGTGCCTGTGAGTCATTTCTCTGGTGTTGAGTCTTTGTCCATATCATTTCAATGGGGAACCATACACAAAGTCCAACGCCCAAGACCAATCACCAAGCCACGAAGAAGATCCCACAATGGGCATTCTTTTCTCAACACACCTAACTTGAGACCAAGTGCCCAAGGCACCAAGACACATGGAGGGATATTCCACAGGAGGATTTTACATTTCTCAATGCATCCATTACTATAGTTTGCACCTGCATCCACAGCATCAAATCAGCGCAACACATATCCACACATTAACCAATACAAAGCCCAACGTTTACACCAAGCTGTAACAACATACATCCCAACACCAAGGCCACCGAACAGGGAGACTATCCATTATATTAGCACTCTGTACCCAACACCTCAGAGGTCAAAACCCTAAATCAAGCGCCCAACAAAGTAGAAGCTATGAGAGAGAGACCATCGGTGGACGCAGGAGTAAATTTGAGGTTAGGGTTCGTTTAGGGTTTGTGTAGTTGTTTTTTATTTTTTTTTACTATTATTTTACTTTAATTTGGCTTGGACAGGCGGGAAATGAGGGAGGCGAGCACGTGGGCCTCATGCACCCACGATGCCCAACTTTAATTGTAAAATTTTAATTATTTTAATTTTTTTCTCTTATTTGTATTTTAATTATTTTATTATTATCATTTCTTTTAAATTTGGTTTAATTTAGGTTTAAAATCTTAATTGTTTAAAAAAAAAATTGTTTAAAATTTTAATTATTTAACAAATAAAATATATATATATATATATATATATATATATATATATATATATATATATATATATATATATATATATATATATATATATATATATATAAATTAATTAATTAATTATTAATAATAATAAAATATTAGCCCGAAGTATATAAGAGTTTTAATTTAATGAAAAATGATAAGGTTAATCTAATAATTAAGTTAATTAACTTATTCACTTTGATGATTTATTCGTAAACCTAATGATTAAGTTAACATTATAAAATTTTAATGTTAATAATAGGTTTGAAACCTATGTTATTAATCATATATATACCCCTATGATTAATGAATTTAATAGTGTTATTTTATAATTTATAAAGGTTAAAGGTCCTTGTAGAGTAGCGGGAGTTTGATGCATGTTGTGGGAAATAGTTAGGGTATAATAGGAGGTATAATAGAAAGCACTACATAAGGGATTTGATGCACTTTGGCGAGCATGGTATAGTGCTAACGTAGATACTAGGCGAGAGAGTCAGTAATTTTATTAGGCGAAGACATAGAGCTTAGATGCTTTAACCCTGACCTAGCCACTTCCCCTAAAGAGAGTAACGTCTGTTTACAGACAAGTAAAAAAAAAATTGTGCCTAACCCTGTTTTCAAGTTTAAGTTGCACAAATGTGAATTGCCTTAGACTAAAATTTTGGTTGATGTAGATTCAATTATACAGGATGGTTAGAAATCGAGGAAATCGAGGTAGAGGGGCATCATCGTAGGGACCTCCAACACCACCACCACCATCGCCCGAATTATCTCTCATCCTGTGCTCTTTGGAAGCCATAAATGAGACTCTAAAGGGGTTTCAGGTAGCAGGGATCGAAGTGGAGCTCCCACCATCTGGAACGGGTAATCCTAAAGCATCAATGGATTCAGGGGGAGGGCCTCCACCCGAAGACATCACCAGAGAACTAAAGAAGACTAAACTTTCAGAGTTCGCTGGGGGTCGTGCCAGTGAACGTGAAGAGGCATCGTTGGAAGGAATGACAAGATGTTTCACCTTAAGAAACTATTCTTCTGCATCAAAGGCAAAGATATCAATCTTTCAGTTAAGGGACAATGCCTTGAACTGCTAGGGAAACCTGGAGAGGCAGTTGCACCTTACCCCATACACCGTCTCTTGGGAACTTTTTGAGGAAAGGTTCCAAAGGAAATATCTACCAGCTTACTACGAGGAACAGTAGGTGGGAGCATTTCATGCTCTAGTATAGGGGAACGGGACCATGGAAGAGTAGGAGATCAGGTTCATGGAGTTGGTGAAATATGTTTCATACATGGATAATGATCAATGACAGGCATAATGCTTTGTCTATGAGTTAAACCCTAAGATAAGAGCCATGGTACAGATGTGGAAACCATATTCATTAGCGGAAGCAGTTGAAAATGAACATTGTGTTGAGGAACACATGAGCTTAAATAGAGGTATGCGATCGACCTTTCTACATCATCCTGGATTTGTGGGGAAGGCCCCTAGGACCTTCTCTAGGGTAGGGAACTCTAGGACACCTCCTTATGGTAATAGAGTCTTTCCAAGGACAGTTGCTATAGGTATTTCAATGGAAGCGAGTGCAACATCCCACTCATCACCAACGACGCAAGCAGTTTCATGACCATCTTAGGGAGCAGCTAGTAGGGGCAGGGGTTCTAGGGGAAGGTACTCATTCCAAAGATCGTCACAGAGTAGTGTACAGGTTCAATCTTGTGTTACATGTTGGGGATGTGGAGGAACCCATTACCAGCGTGACTGTCCAGAGTTGCAAGTAGGATTTGTGCATAGAGAAGGAAAGGCCCCGATGGAAAGAGCAAGTGGCAGCCGCCAGATTTATGCAGCAGTTAATAATTGTCAAGCAGAACATCAATCCACGGTGGTGGAATCATCAAGTATGCTAAATCATATCAATGTTAAAATTTTATTTGATTCTGGTGCTACATATAGTTTCATTTCACCATCTGCATTAGGAAAGAGTGGGTTGGTAGCCTATAAGCACGACAAATTTAAACAAGTTGAGATGGCTTCAGGGGAAAAACAAGTGGTAGGACCAAACATTGACAATTGTCTAGTAGACCTGGGAGTGTGTACTACGAGGTTGAAGGTATACGTCACTGCTCTCGGGACGTATGACCTAATCATTGGAATGGATTGGTTAGAAGCCCATCGAGCTATGGTAGATTTTTTTGTAAAAAGGGTGCTTTGTGTTGATGATGAAGGAAGGCCAGTAGAGATCCATGGTGTACGGAGAAAAGTGTCTCTATGCTTTATCTCAACTATGAAGGTTAAGAGGTGCATGAGGCAAGGGTGTCAACTTTATGTAGTGGAAGCAGTGAATGAAAGGAAAGGACCCTCCTTGGATCAGTACCCTGTATTGTCAGAATTTAAGGATGTTTTTCTGAACGAGTTGCCAGGGTTACCTTCTGAGAGAGAGCTTGATTTTACTATTGAGCTAAAACTTAGTGCAGAACCAATTTCCAAGACTCCTTATAGGATGACAGTGCCATAACTTTGTGAGTTGAAAATGCAGTGGAAAGAGCTACTTGACTTAGGGCTAATAAGGCCTAGTGTCTCACCTTGGGGTGCACCAGTAATTTTTGTGAAGAAGAAGGATGGTTCCTTATGACTGTGCATAGATTATAGGGACTTGAACTGTGCTATAGTGAAAAATAGGTACCCAATACCACAAATAGATGATCTCTTCAATCAAATGAAAGGAGCAGCAGTATTCTAAAAAATTTATTTGCGATCAAGGTTATCACCAGTTAAGGATTAAGGAAGGCGATATTCCTAAAACTGCCTTTCGAACTTGGTTTGGGCATTACAAGTTCGTTGTAGTACCTTTTGGATTGACCAACGCACCAGCAGTATTCGTGAGCCCATGAATGGTGTTTTCCGAAAGTACTTAGACCGCTTTGTACAAGTCTTTCTAGATGATATCCTCATCTATTCCAAGAATGAAAGAGAACATGAGGAACACTTGCGAGTGGTGTTGTCCTGCCTTAGAGAGAACAAATTATATGGGAAGTTGTTGAAGTGTTCCTTCTTCCAGAAAGAAATCCACTATTTAGGTCATATCATTTCCAGCGAAGGAATCTCTATGGACCTAGAAAAGGTAAAGTCCATTATGGAATGGCCAGTGCCGAAAAATGCTCATGAGGTAAGAAGCTTCATGGGGCTAGCAGGTTATTATTGGATATTTGTGGAAGGGTTTTCTAACATAGTGAAACCCATCACCACTTTTCAATGCAAGGGGGTTAGGTATGAATGGACGGAAGAATGTGATAGTGCATTCATCGAGCTTAAGAGGTTACTAACTAGTGTACCAATTCTACGAGTGCCAGATATGGAAAAGGACTTCAAAGTTTGCACAGACGCCTCGAAGCAAGGGTTGGGGGCCGTGCTAATGTAGGATGGAGGAGTGATAGTGTATGCGTCAAGGAAGTTAAAGAAACATGAGGAGATTTACGCTACTCATGATTTGGAATTGGCAGCCGTAATGCTAGATCTGAAACTTTGGAGGCACTATCTAATGGGGTGAAACTTTGAGCTCAAAATGGACCATCAAAGTTTAAAACATCTCTTCATTCAAAGGGATCTGAATGCTAGACAAAGGTGATGGAGTGATGATTTTATGAGTGAGTACGATTTTGGTATTGCATACATCAAGGGAAAAGAAAATGTGGTCGCGGATACCTTGAGTAGGAGACCACATGTCTTCTCCTTGGTACCCTTAAAAGTCAATCTGAGGGAATGTGTGTTGATGCAACTCCTTGGAGATAGTTGGTATTTAAAGGTTACTTCGAATCTCGAGAGTGGGAGCCAGTTAGATCCAAAGTATGAAGGATATAGTCTGGAAGTAGACGGACTATTAAGATATCGAGGAAGGATGTATATCCCCGAAGGTGGGGATATTCGAAGCATCATACTGAAGGAAGCCCATAGAGCACTTTATTGTGTGCATCCGGGTGTGAAGAAAATGTACACAGACATGAGGAAGCTCTTCTTCTGGGTAGGCAAGAAGCGCGATGTAGTCCATTTCGTCACCAAGTGCCTAGAGTGTCAACAAGTGAAAGCTAATCACCATCACCCGGCAAGACTCCTACAACCACATGATGTTCCTATGTCCAAGTGGGAAGTCATTTCTATGGATTTCGCTGTGGAGTTGCCGCTCACATCTCTTAGGCACAATTCCATCCTTGTGATAGTTGATAAGTTGACCAAGAGTGCTCATTTTATTCTGGTTAGAGACACTTACGATGTCACTAATGTGGTACGTGTGTTTGTAAGTGAGGTCATCTGTTTGCATGGGATACCTAAGAAGATCATTTCAGATCAGGACTCCAGATTCACTTCTAGATTTTGGACAAGTTTGCAGTCAACGTTGGGGACTCAGTTGAACTTAATCACATCTTATCATTCTGAAATGGATGGGAAAATTGAGAGAGCAAATCAAGTCATTGAAGACATGCTTAGGATGTATGTCATAGATAATCAAACCCATTGGGAGAAGTACCTACATTTGGTAGAGTTCGCTTACAATAACAGTTTTCATAGCTCCATAGGAATGCCACCCTATGAAGCTCTATATGGAAGGCCATGCAGAACATCGTTGATTTGGGAGAGGTTAGAAGACCGAGTGACAGTTGGGCTAGAATTGATTCAATAGATGGAGGAACAAGTGATTCAGATTAGGTAGAGACTAAAGGAAGTGCGGGATAGACAGAAAATTTATGTGGATGCACACAGGACCGATCGAAGTTATAAAGTGGGAGATCAGTTTTTCATTCATATCAGACCCAATAAGAGTACCATTTGATTTGGGAAGGGGTCAAAGTTGTCACCTCTATTTATAGGACCGTTCAAAATCCAAGAGAAAATTGGACCCATTGCCTATTGTCTTGTACTGCCACCCCACTTGCATAAAACTCATAATGTTTTTCATGTATCTGTTCTACGTCATTATGTTGTTGACGAGTCACATAAACTAAATTGGAAGGAATTGTAGGTATCAGACGCGGGAAACCTCACGGTAGAACCATTACGCATATTGGACCGTAGATTTCGACAGCTCAGGAACCGTCTGGTAGACCAAGTTAAGGTCCAATGGGACAAGTTTAGTCCAAGATCTGCTACTTGGGAAGATGCCAAGACATTGCGACGAGATTATCCCTCACTTTTTTTACCACCTCGAGAATATGTTTCTCGAAATTTGGGTGTATGAAACACCACCTTTTGACTTAAAGATCTAGGATTACCTGAAGCCTAATCACTTTTATTTTCTATTCACAGTGAAAATATTAATGATACACTTGAACTTTTAAGACGTAGGAACCTTTATGAATGTTTAAATTTTATTTGAATGATGATGGATATGATGTGATCTATTATGTGAATGTAAATTCTATGAATGTTTAAATGTTATTTGAATGATGATGGATATGATGCGATCTATTATGTGAATGTGAATTCTATGAATGTTTAAATGTTATTTGAATGATGATGGATATGATGTGACCTACTATTTGAATGTAAATTCTATAAATGTTTAAATGTCACTTGAATGATGATGGATATGATGCAATCTATTATGCAAATGAAAATCTTATGAACGTGTAACGTTAATTGAATTATGGGGATATTATGAGATCTATTTCTAACTTGAAAACTTTGAATTTAAAGATGTTGGTATGTGGATACCGAATTGAGATTATGGTTGTATGCAATTACATGATGATAATGCATAGATATGTATGAGTTATAGACTAATCTGTAGGTCATTGGGCTAATGAAATAGCCAAGGGATAATGGTAATGAAAGTGGATGTCATGACCACTGACCGAGAAACAATATGGTATGCATCTTTGTATGTGAAATTATATTGGTTTGAATGCATAGCTATGATATGTGGACCAATGCAGGATTTCAGGTGATGAGACTGCCTAAAAACTGAATAAACGATGAAAAAATTCCCAGCAACACGGTGCCACTGTATATTCCATTGTAGGGTGTGGACCCTAGTCCTATTAGGAGGGGTGGAGGCATTTCCCACCGTGTATCCTCTGAAACCTGGAGTCATGGGAGGATGGTGTTAGATCACGCTCCCCTAGACGTGTGATGATGATTTTCAATTGCCTACTGGGGAAGCTTGGTCAAGATAGTGACACTTCCGCTTACGGGTTCTATTTGGAGTTAGGTCAATATAGTTGACGCTCCAAGATAGTCCAGCAGAGGAAGGATAGGAATGGAAGATGGAAGTAAGTTAGGGAGGAAGGATGAATAGAAACAGTTGAGAGTGTTTGGAGATTTGCCTTATGGTGGAATTTATTGTTTTTTCTTCTGAAAAGAAAATGTGTGTATATATATATATATATTCATAGTTACTTAACTAATCTACAATTGTCTAAATAAACATTGTTGAGCTAGATTATCGTAATTAAGGGGTTTCACAAACAATTGATTGGTTTATTATATTTTATAAATTGAATAGTCTTGTTGATTGGATTGGATGCATAAATAAATTACTATAGAAGTGATAGTTATGGTTATTAGTACATGCACGAGACTTGTATGTACTAGCTACACATGCATTTCTTGTACATGTACACTAGTATGTATGATTTTTCTTGGCTTACTTACTGATAATGTTGTTTATTGGATATGAATGTGTGAACCATGTGTCATTTCCATTGAATCATAAAATACTTTAACTTCGGGACGAAGTTTCCTGAAGGGTGGGTGTATGTAACGACCCTAAGTAATTAATCAATTGTCAGGATTTAAATAATTGTTTAATGTATATTAGTTTAATTAATTAATTAATTAGTTGTCCTGGTTTAATATTTGTTTAATGTATATTAGTTTAATTAATTAATTAATTAATTGTCCTGGTTAAATATTTGTTGAATGTATATTGGTTTAATTAATTAATTAATTAATTTCATGATTTAATATATGTTTAATAAAATCCATCTTAATAAATTATTAACTATTATTTTGTATTAGAAGATCAACCCATTAATGAAAAGGGATAAGGTGGTTGACACCTAATTGAGGGGGGGTAGTTGAGAATTAAATGAAGGAGGAAGGCGGTGAATGATGGGAAGGGAGGATAAGGCAAAGGGGGAACATTATTTTAGGGGAGGATGGTATTACGGGTTGGGTTTGGAGGATCTTGTGGGGGGTTTTGTGGAGGCGATTATCGTGGTTTTTTGGAGGAGATTGTTGTGGTTTTTTTGAGAATCTTGTTGGAGGTCTGTCACAGGGGGCACCATGGTTGCTGGGGATTTTGGGCTCGGAGGGCCAGGAAACCGCAAGGGTTCCTGGAGCTAGGAAGCTGAAGAGGCTCTGTCCCTAGCTGGCTGGGAGGAAAAGATTTAGTTTTCAGGAAGTTTCAAGAAGTCTTCAGGCAATTAGCAACAACAGGAAAGAAAAGGACAAACTTCTTCTTCAAGAGGTATTTTACCAGTATTAATTTTTTCTGAATGAAAGTTATGATATGAACCTATGTATTGAAATTGTGTAATATGTTGAGTAATCTGTTTTGTGACTATTTTGGACTATATAAAATGAGAATTTGATATCTAAATCGATTAAATTTTCTAGTACTTCAACATACATTAGATAGATTTGTTGTAATGAAAACAGAATAGAAATTAGATGTCATGTTCAAGAAAAGAAGAGTAATTTAGATTACGAATTTACTATTTAACTTGAAGCCTTAGAAAGGGCTTTACACCAATCCTCATACAAGACCCAACTTGTAAACAGGCACCAACCTGATAGAATGAACCTTCATTCAATCCATTATATATAAATATATATACTTCAACAAATTCAACTACACTTTATTCTCACCATTATTTCTTGTTTATATAGTCTTCCAACTGGTGTGAATTTGAGTCATTGGATATTTTGATATTTGAACCATTGTACCTTTTCATTTAAAATGAAAATATTAATCTTTAATTAATATCATTTTTCCTTTTATCCTTTATTCATAATGCTCATAAATTAACTCTCTTTTAATCATGATTGTGTGTCGGTTCTTTTGTCTTCATGAGTTGATCACAGACATGGATCAACTCGTCATATCATTATCATGCTTCTGCTGCATTCTCTGTTCACCAATAGATCATATTTTATCTCTTATCTATTCTTTGTAATGTTCTAGTGTTAACTCTTTGCCGAATTAAATCTATATGAGGCGCTTCCTTCAAACCATTTTCATATGATCACAGGCATAGAACCATGTGCTTATCAATTTAAGCACTGCCTCATTTTACCCTTATTTATGTATTCCATACGACCACGGGTGGTGACCAAGCGCTAGGCTAAATAAGTTCTTGATCATTTGTTAAGATCAATGGTCATGTTTTAATCGCATGATGAGATCGACGATTGTCGTTACTTCGAGACTTTATCCTTCGCGACTTTCATCCTCTGTAATATTTCAAATCTTTCGAAGCAGATTTCGCCATAGTAGATCGCATGGTCATTATTCATTCTTTCATTAGTCAGATGATCCTGTCTTATCCAAAGTTTTTGAACAAATCAACGATTACGACTTAAACAAGATTTGAGATGAACGGTTATCATTTACTTCAGAGCTTTGGGACTTTAGGCATTTTCTGGTAGTGAAACTCGCGAAGAAAAAATCTCGGAGTGATGTAACTTGCTGATGTCACTTGTTGACATGGCACAAGCCAAGTGGTTTCCACATGTCAGTCAGATTCATGATTTACACGTACCTTAAATGTCGATTTCATCTTGACACTTGTCATTATCTAACTGTGCCACATGTCCTTGCTGACGTAGATCTCCCAATGTGGCAAATATTCTTCTCCTTGATCTAACGGTCAGAATACGATTTGAAATGTATCTTAGATGGATGGTTGAGAGTGACTTCGTAACTTCAGCTTTTAGGACTTCGGCTATTTCGATTTCTCTACTTCACAATTCTTTTGAAGTAAGATTCCCCGAAGTGTAACCTCCTCACAACTTTTAATCTGAAATGAATGTTGTTCGTTGATCATGATCTTAGATCGACGACTCGATCTATCTGCGATGTTGCTTTGCCTTGGTTTAAATCCAACGGCTCTTGGGAATTTGGGAATTCAAGATCTCAATTGTTTTTCCTTGCTTATCCTATCCTTCCACTTTAAAGTGATCCAATGGATATCGGGAATTTGGGTATTTGAGATCTCAGCCCTTTTGCATTTCTTATCCTATGATTACAACTTTATCTGATCATTGACCAATCCTCCAACAGTCCTTAAGCCTACAGTCACCCATATGACTGATGTCTGTTACATGAGACGATCAACACCGTCAAATTCTTGATCGGACGGTTGTTGAGTATTCTCACCTTTTCCTGTGCATCGATCGACTTCTCAGTCTTTCCATCGATCCTGATGACATTTCTACAATGCTCTCTTCCTTCTGAGCTTTAATCTCTACATATTGTTTAACATTTTCATTCTTTGCATGATTTCAATGTGTTTTTCCTTCTAAGATTTGATCTCTTCATACTGTTTGACATTCTCTGCTAGCTTTGCACTTTTCCTTCTGAGATTTGATCTATGCATACTGTTTGACATTAATGAAAACTTCATCTATGATAAATCAACAATGACAATTCGTCATAACAACTTATCATCACATCATAACGACATTGACTGTTGAAATCAATGACAATATGTCCAACAATCCCCCCCTTTTCATTGAGGGCAACACACTAACTTCATACACAAAATCCCTCTGTGATGATTAGTTTCTATTATGAAGTTACTCTCCTCCTTTGACATCAATGGAAAAGGGTTTCTCCCCTTATGATCAATATCTGTCTTTCTTCATGTTGTTTGACCAGAATATGAACTTGGGTAACTCCCCCTGCAATCATGTTATGCCTGCCATAACTGAATTACTCCCCTATCAATATGCTCTCTCTGTCTCTGAGGACTTTCCCCCTTTGTTTCTGAAAGGATAGCTTTTTCTGACAAGCTCTCTTCCCCTATTAATTTACTAACTACTTATCTCAATTGATTGGGACTTTTGTGTTTCAAATAAGTAGTCTTCTTGATACCAATTTTGTAGTGATACCCATTTGTAGTGATAAAGTCTTTAAAAAATTAATCTAATTACTTTCTTATTTAATAACCAAAATACTCCTCCTAATTTTTTACTGACTTTCTTTTGTCAAATAGAACAAGAGTATGAATTCTATTGATCTTTTTAATATTCTTCTTTGATATTTCACAGGAATATCAATTGAGGAATTATACCAATTGATTTAAATACCAATTTTGTTATCAATTGATCTTTGTTGAATGATACTCCTTGAACTTCTCTGCTGCCTTTATTTTTTCCTCTTCTTGTATTCTAAAACTAACCCTACCAATGATTTTTATTTTGACCACTAATCTATAGATAGTCAAGATTTTCCATATGTTAATTTAGAAACTCTTTGGCATAATCCTTTGATTTTGTAAAAACCAATTTAAACTTCTTTTTGTATTTTCTTTCTTTTGATAACTTATGACATCATCAGAATTTGATATTATCCCATATTCTTCTATAGGTACTTCCTGTTCTTGAGCTTGATTTATTTCATATTGAATTTCACATTCTTTATTAGGACCTTCACCCATCATTTTCTTATTATTAATTTCTTCATTTTCAGGTGTAATAACATCTTTCTTTCTTTCTCCTTCAGATTTTCTTCTCCATATATTTCTATGAGATATTATGCTTTTTGGATCTTCTCTTTCTAATTGTGTTTTTCGAGATTTTTCATCTCCTTTCTTTTTCCAAATTGTATTGGGTTTTTTCACTGACTTGAATGACTTATTCAAATATTGACCTTTTGTATTCTTGCAGTTTTGGGATTTGTGCCCAAACCTATCACAGTTGTAACATCTCATTGTATGACAAAATTTTGTTGTGTGCCCAAAAAAATTGCATCTCCAACATCTAATTGAGTTTTTGTATTTTCTTGTATATCCTTCCTCTAGTTTCTTCCAGTACATTTCTTTATGGCCAAAGCTATCACAAGAAAAGAAATAGCCATTGAAGGTGTTTCTATTCTTGATTTTATTTTGGCTTGAAAGATCTGTCAGTTGATTTTCTTCTTCCTTTTTACTTCTATAATTGTCTTCCTTAACAAAGTTCATGACTTGTAATTGCTTTGTACTTGCACCTTTTCCTTTTAAGAAGGATGATCCTTTCTCATGTTTGTAAATGGTGCTCCATTTGTTATTGTCTTCTTTCTTATTGTATCCAAGACCAGTTTTGTCATTAGATTATATTTGTCTCTTCCAAATCTTATCTAGGATAGCTGATCTATTCTAGAAATTGACAATATTATTTGTCTTTTCATTCATCTTTTTGAGATTGACTATTTCTAACTTCAACATGTGATATAATTCTTCCTTTTTAGTCAACTGAATCTTCAGGGATTCTTCCACTTCTTTATCCTGTTCAAGTTGAGTCTTTAGATTGATGATTATTTCTTCTGTCTCATCGAAGACTTCTTTGCATTTAATAGATTTGTCATATGTATTCAATTCTTCCATATCTTTTGTTATATCAAAAACTTTAGTTTTCAATATTTTGATTTCTTCCTCCTATTCTAGTTGAATCCTTTTGAGGTTGATGATTTCTAATTCAAACATTTGGCATGATTCTTCCTTTTTAGTTATTTGGATCTTCTGAGCTTATTCCTTTTTATTAGCTTCTTCAATTTGAGTCATTAGATATGCATTAGTACTTTCATTTATCTTTTTGAAATTGATGATTTCCAATTCCAACATGTGGTAAGAATTTTATTTCCTTGTTAACTGGTTCTTTAGGTATTCTTCACTTTCTTTAATTTCCTCAAGTTGAGTGTTTAGACTGTTAACTAACTATTATGATTCTTTTGGTACTTATTTTCTTTTACTGTCATGTTTCTTTAATTCTTCCATATCCTCTGTTAGATTAATAACTTTGGTTGTCAAACTTTTGATCTCTTATTCTTTGTTTTCTAGCTGAAACTTGTGTTCATGCTCTTCATGGTTAAATTGATCTAGTTGTTGTAGTAGCATCATATCTTTTTGTTGGAGTTTCTCCAACTCTTCTAGAGTGCACATAGTTGTGTACTCAAGATGATCAAGAACATCCTTAGTAACTTCAATATATAGACCATCTCTTGGTTCCATATTAATCACTTCCAATGTAGTTATAACATCAGTCTTAAAATCTAATAGTTTTTCTTTAGTGAATAATGAGGTATTCCTCAATTCCTTGATGAGGTTGTCTTCTTCATTGTTAACTGGTGCTTGCATCAAATCCTGCATTTCATACTAATTAGAAATGTATTTCTCTGTATCATGTTCTTCAATTTGATTACAATTTTACTTTTCTTTATCTTCTTCATTATCTTGATAAGAACTCTCTTCTTCTGAGTTTTGTTCTTTATTCTGATAGGAATCCTCTTCATTAGAGTCTTTTTCCTCACTTTGATTGGATTTCTCTTCTTCTTGTGTTTCGTTATGATAACAATTTTCTAGTTGGAGCCATAATTGTTTAGCAAATTTGTAGTGTCTCATCTTTTATTTGACTTGGTCTGACAATCCATACTGGATTGTATTTAAGGCTATTGTATTGTTTCTCATTGCCTCCTTTGCAAGTTTGGTTTTTCTCTTTGAAGTAGTTAATTTCCAGGGCTTACTTACTACCGAATCCAAAACTTCATATCCTCTTAACTTCAGGTATCTTTTCATATTTTCCCTCCATGATAAACAATTTGTTCCATCAAATAAGGGAGCTTCATTTGTGGAGATAACAATTTGTCCACCCATTTCTTCTTAATCTACCTTCAGTGTTTAAATTGTGCTGAAGGAACCTTTCTTTGGTACCAATTGTTGAAATGGATACTTGACACTGAGGGGGGGGGTGAATCAGTGTCACAAAACTTTGGAAAAATTTCCACTTTTCACAATTTAACTGAACAACGAATATTTGTTTCATTTTATCAATCAATATATATATAATAATAAATAATTTATTTATTTGTTTTAACTTGGTTGAATACATAAGATCAATCTTTGAATATCATCTTCAAACAATTATGAGAGACCTAGCTCTCTGTTACAAGACCCAGCTTGTAGTTCTCAGATCCAACTGATAAATGAGGAATCCAACCCTCATAACAAGTCCCAGCTTGTTGATCTCAGATCCAACTGAGATGTGAGGAATCCAATCCTCATACAAGACCCAGTTTGTAAACAGGCACCAACCTGATAGAATGAACCTTCATTCAATCCATTATATATAAATATATATACTTCAACAAATTCAACTACACTTTCTTCTCACCATTCTTTCTTGTTTATATAGTCTTCCAACTGGTGTGAATTTGAATCATTTCATATTTTTCTATTTGAACCATGGTACCTTTTCATTTAAAATGACAATATTAATCTTTAATTAATATCATTTTTCCTTTTATCCTTTATTCATGATGCTCATGAATTAACTCTCTTTTAATCATGACTGTGTGTCGGTTCTTTTGTATTCATGATTTGATCGTAGACATGGATCAACTCGCCATATCATTCTCATGCTTTTGTTGCATTCTTTGTTCACCAACAAAACATATTTGATCTCTTATCGATTATCTGTAATGTTCTAGTGTTAACTCTCTGTCAAATTAAACCTGTATGAGGCACCTTCAAACCA
Source organism: Picea engelmannii (assembly GCA_009831015.1). NCBI lineage: Eukaryota > Viridiplantae > Streptophyta > Pinopsida > Pinales > Pinaceae > Picea > Picea engelmannii. The sequence continues at coordinate 158,357 of ML796170.1, forward strand.
TTTTCATACGGTCACAGGCATAGAAACATGGGCTTATCAATTTAAGTGCTGCCTCATTTTACCTTTATTTCTCTATTCGATACGACTGCAAGTGGTGACCAAGCACTAGGCTAAATAAGTGTTTGATCACTTGTCAATATCAATGGTCCCATTTTAATTGCATGATGAGATGGTAAACTATCGTTACTTCGGGACTTCCTCCTTCATGAATTTCAACCTCTGTATTATTCCAAATCTTCTGAAGTAGATTTCGTTGTAGTAGATCGCATGATCATTATTCGTTCTTCCATTAGTCAGACGATCCTAGCTTGTCCAGAGGTTTCGAACAAATTGATGATTACGACTTAATCAATATTTGAGATGAACGACTCTCATTTACTTCGGAGCTTCAAGACTTCAAGCATTTGCTGGTAGTGAAACTCCCGAAGTAAAACTCTCAGAGTGATGTGACTTGCTTACGTCACTTGTTGACATAGCATGAGCTCAGTGGTTGTCACGTGTCACTCAAATTCATGATTTACACGTACCTAAAATGTTGATTTCATCTTGACACTTGTCATTATCTGACTGTGCCATGTGTCCTTGCTGACGTGGTCTACTAATGTAGATCTCCCGATGTGGCATATATTATTCTCCTTGATCTAATAGTCATAATACTATTTGAAATGTATCTCAGATCGATGGTTGAGAGTGACTTTGAAACTTCATCTTTAGGGACTTCAGGTATTTCGATTTCTCTACTTCACAATTCTTCCGAAGTAAGGTTCCCCAAAGTGTAACCTCCTCACAACTTTTAATCTGAAATGAATGTTGTTCGTTGATCATGATCTTAGATTGATGGCACGATCTATCTGTGATGTTTCTTTACCTTGGTTTAAATCCAACGGCTCTTGGGAATTCGGGTATTTGAGATCTTAGTTGTTTTGTCTTTCTTATCCTATCCTTCCACTTTAAAGTGATCCCATGACTATAGAAAATTTGGGTATTGAATATCTCAACCCTTTTTCCTTGCTTATCCTATGGTTAAAACTTGATTTGGTCGTTGACCAATCCTCCAACAGTCCTCAAGCCTACAGTCACTCATATGACCGATGTCCGTTACATGAGATGATCAATGCCGTCAATTTCTTGATCGGACGGTTGTTGAGGCTTATCACCTTTTCACGTGCATCGATCGAATTCTCAGTATTTCCATCGATCTTGATGACATTTATACAATGTGCTCTTCCTTCTGAGCTTTAATCTCTACATATTGTCTGACATTTTCATTATTTTCATACTTTCAATGCGCTTTTCCTTCTGAGCTTTGATCTCTGCATATTGTTTGACATTCTCTGCTAACTATGCACTTTTCCTTCTGAGATTTGATCTCTGGATATTTTTTGACATTAATGACAATTTCATCTATGATAACTCAACAATAAAAATTCACCATAACAACTTATCATCACATCATAACAACATCGACTATTGACAACAATGACAACATATCAATGACAATATGTCCAACATTTCTTGTATACCATTTCCATGATTATGTTTTTCTACTAGAATTGTATGAGAGTAAGTGGCAGGAATTCATCCATGTTTGATGCTCCTTTCACACTGACGATTCTTGTTATGTGTTAATGGTTACTTTTACATAATTCTTCTTCATTTGATGCTCTGTTTAGTAATTAATCTTTGTGTCCTTTCTTCTAAAGTTGCACTGGAGATTCATCCATTGATTGATGCATGTAGTGTAGTGGGATTTCTTCTCCTTTCCATTTCTCATTTCATATCATTTATCTGTCAATCATAACACCTATTTTGCCTCAAATATGCAAAAAGAAACCAACTAGTTGTTGACTATAAAAACATTGAAATTTAGGCCTTGACTCCATTTCCCAATGGTACCGTTTTCTTGTCTGTCCTACCAACCCTTTTAAAACAAAAACAAACCTGTCCTATTACAGAATCTGACCTTTGTGCATTTATTGATGAAACCTTTGAGTTATTACCAGTCATTAGACATCTGACATAGCTCTCTTTGGTTGTATAGGTCAGAATACAATCTAAAGTTTGTTGAAAAAGTTACCTTGGGGTTTTTCTTTGATATAGCCCAAAGAAATTTTTGAATGTTAACATGCATGATCCACGAGGGCCATCCAAATTAGGGTTACAAAAAAACCATAGCACTCTATAGCTCTGAAACTTTTTCTCTTTTCTCGCACTTTCTCTGCTACCTCAAACTTGTCGTTGGATTCACTAATGGACCAAAAATACTAGACCAAAATATTCACAAGATAGATATTCGATGAATGTGTGTGTGTACTTATGAGATACTTCTTGAGGTTTTTTGACGTCCCCAACCACCAAAAGGCCGAGAAACATCACTCATGAACATACTTTTCACTCTGATACCATTCTGTGACAGCCCCAGCCTTAATTTATTGGGCTATGCCACACAAAGATACTTGTGGAAACATGATACACATCCATATAATAATAGAAGTGACAATTATCATCTACCTATATATAAACATATACATATGACATATTCTAATAATACACATATTAATGTGGAAATAATAGTAAGCCTACACATACATCATATACAATATATCCAGGCATTACTCATCAATTAAATCACGTGTACAATAACACATCATGTAAATGAACATAGAAGTGGCACTTATATTTTAATATAAGACCACCAACTGCGTGAACCTCCCATCCATAGACCACGTTTCTCATCACTCTCAGAAGTGGGTCACCCCTGAGCTGGGACTAAACTCCACCAGGCAAGGGATTCCTAGGCTAGGAAAGTTTGACAGGGAAATCACAGAGTTCAACGGGAAGGAATTCCTCCAAGGAGCCACTTATGCCCACAACTCACATACTCTGATTACCCACATCTATGTTCCACCCCAGGAGTGTACACCTTCACTTTCACACAATCCATCGGCTACTACACCTCCCTTTTCAGGGCTTCAACAATAGGCTAGATTAGGAATTTTCAGAGCTCTATAGCTGCTACTGGACTTCTTCTAGGAGAGCTCACTTCCTCAGCACACTCTCTCATCTAGAGAGATTTGCTCACATGCCTGACAACCTGCTTCTTCTATCCAGCTCCTAAGTTCAGAGGGTAACCAGAGCAACAAAATCGGTTATGGTCTTTGGTAATGGCATCAAGACACACCAATCCATAGAAGATGTTGGTAGCAACAAAAAATGGCTAAGGTGTGATCTGGCTTAGGCACTACGCAGTCGTGTCGTTCTTCACGGGAAAAAAAAGTTAGCTTCATAACACAGTGTGCCCATTTTCCCCCAAGGTTGCAGAGGTAAAAAAGATGAGGAAACAAAGGTTGGATGCGTGAAGGCTCTCTCTCTCTCTGTCTACTTGTGTGAAAGCATGGGGATTCTTCCCACCATGGCGAGGTAAACCCAACGAAATGACTTTCCCACCTAAAAGTGCATGTGCCCAGGTTGACACATGTCTTCCTGAAGCTTCATGAGCTCCACTTAACATTCGTTCCCTTCCCATAGGAACCTAGGACAACATAGGTTATGTCCAAACCTTAGCCTATAGGAAATAATAATATTATAATATTCCCTTAGAGTTAAGCCCTCTAGATTAGCCCATTTTCCTAGACTCTTAGCCCCTTCCCTTTCCCTACCTAGTGGATCTTAGTCCCCCATAACTCTTTCTTCATGGTTAGTCTATACACACCAATGTAATTATATTAATGATGTGAGTATTTACATATACAAAATCAGGCTTAATGCCCTTAGCATCTAGGATCTCTAGCCTAATAAACACATAAGTATTATATCTTATTATAATTTGGCTCACTAACCTATCAAACATGTTTACAATTCATAATTACAACAGGGGTTCTACCTGGGAATATTACAATCCCCTCCCCTTATTTTTGTGTTGTCCTTAGTGCAACTTGTTTATACATATACAATTCAAAAATTCTTCAAAAATCTCCAAGATTTATCTATTGGAAGCTTATTATCCACCTGGTGCTCTACTTTCAAGCACCAATTGTGGAGTTCATACTGCAGTTGAAATTCAATTTCTCTATTCCATAGAGTTTCTTCAAGAAAGAATTCAGTTCATTGTTCCTTATTACATTCTTCAATTAAACCTTATTGAAAGCACTGACTGGTTGTATATCCACGACGTTCCACCCAGCCTTATATATCACTGTTGATAAACTCTCAGCGGGGCTATGAATCCACAGACATAAACACTCTTCTCATACACCTATTCATTTGGAAGCAACATTAGAACATACATGCAATATTTATACAGGAAATTCTAATAACATTATAACCTGTATACAAGATACGTAACATACAATGAATAGAGAATTGATACTTATCTTTTGATTGAGAAGACCTTCCACCCCTTAGCAGAGCTATGACTCAATCAAGGCAATGAATTCCCAAGATACCCATGGTCCACAATACATATCGACATGGTCTAGTCCAAGGTACCAAACCTTATCAGCACTCCAAACAATGGTCTCTCATTCCCCACATGTCTGTGCAACCCAAGGTATTATGCACCTTCCTTCTAGGGCTCCATCACAGGCCATACAGGAAGTCACGGAGCACCATGTCTCCAGAAGTTCCAAATTCCCTCGGAGGTATCCAAGTACCCTCCAGGCCTCATACAGGGGAACATATCCCCACACTTCTCCCTTCAGGGCTCCATCCTTCTCTAAGGAAACCCAAGGAGAAGTGTACACACACCTAGATCCACCAGGGATCCACAGGGTAATATCTGTTTTCTCCAATAATCATCTTCCCCGAGCTACTCTTTGTAGTCAACATTCCAACTTTAATTAATATCATCTCATCTGCATCACCCACATGCAGTTATCATGAGAGAACATAAAATAATTCATTTAGGAACTCAAACGTAGTTAAAAAGGGAATTCAAATTTTCCCCAAAACATGAGAATCTTTTTCATAATTCTTCTTGTCTATTTCCATATCAGGAGTGAAGCCTTCCTGGTGGTTTTCCACAATAACCAAACTACATACCATTTTTCCTTCAATGCTTCCTCTTGCATACAACCAACAATTGCCAGTATTTCTTGTACATCAAAATTCAATTGTAATATGTATAAAACCATATGCAGTGATCTTAGAATTGCCTACACCTAGAAATTCAATCATAGTTACCAAACAATTTAATAAAATATAATGACTCATCATTTTATGCATATGCATGTTCATAATTAATATCTGTAAGTTCATTACTTCTTTTTATGAACAAGAAATTTTTTGTAGACAGTATTCATGTGACTACTTTACTTGCATCTTTCTTGTTGCAATGTCTAACAACTTCGTAAATGTCCTCAACTTCATGAGTTAACAACATTTTAGTTGTTAGTAACAATTATTTCCATGCAATAATATATATGCATGTACTTACAAAACACATTCAACAAATGCATTCAAGTATACAATTATATCACTTACTATGCATGAGTGCAATTCTCAATGCATATTTATTCAATGCATCTTGCATTGAATTACAGAATGCTCTTTATCTCAATCATGTATCTCACCATCCATAAGTTGGAATTCTGGCCAATTTCCTGACACATTCCCCACAAACTTCCTATTGTTTTCCCAATTAATTGGATTCCTTCCTTTTCGACCAGATCACTATACCAAGAATATAATTTTTTGGTGTTCATTAGTGTTAGCAAAAAGGTTGCAGACCAAGTTTTATTTAAAGTTAGGAAGCTTTTAGTACCTGTGTGGTTCATAACCTTCCCATATCCATACTTTTCCATATCCAACATTTTCCTGCTCTCATATTGTTGATATTATGGTACATACGGGAGGTATTTACCTCCACGTATAACCCTGATGAGAATAGAATATTCTGAGAAGCAAGAAGAAACCCTAAAGCATTAAACTTAACCCTAGAAGACAATTCGGCTCAAGGAAATATTTAATATTAAGTATTTAGCCTCCAGAATGAGAAGTCGGCCCAGACATCTCAAGAAAAAAGTATAAATACAAGTAGCCGAACCTCATTTTCTATACACAGCTTGAAATTTCAGTAGTGAAGAAGTGCAGACTGCAAAAATTGGACAAGTGCACAAGTCTGGGGAGTAGCTGCAGCCGGCAACTACTGCAATCTATATTCTTGGTTTAGGCTCAGACTTTCTATTGGTTATGGTTGGAATTTCTGATCAGTCTTGGTTATATTTTCTTGGTGCATTAGCCTTGGTTGGCTATTGGTTTGCTTCTGGAATCACTCTCTGTCAAGGTTAAGGTTGTTAGGGGTGGCTTCGTCCTATGGTTGGGTGACAATATTGTCATATTGTCTATGGTTAAATGAGCACATCTATTACTTTCTAACAGGTTATGGGCCCACAATATCTTTGGACAGTCTAACCACTGGAAGATAGATTGGGAGGATTTTCTTAGTTACAGTTGCAGTTACAACCAGCTTTAATTGCAGCAACGAAACCCTAACCCTCTTTTTGAGGCACCTTAAGTGAAGGAATTGACCTAATTTCTAGATAGCCTAGTGCACCCTAGCCTATCACATCTCCTATTACTCTCAGTAAGCTAAGACGTCATGTTTGATTTTTTGGTCAAAATCAAGGGTTGACCAAGTCAAAGCAATTATGACTTACTCTATGAAGTTAGAAAACAAGTTAGAAGCAGCTTCTAACTTCATAGCATGGAAGACAAGGATTAATGTCATCCTTTCCAAGAATAAAGTGTTGGATATCGTGAAAGGAAATATCGTGGAACCATAGTTCAAAGAAGGAAAAGAGAAGGAACCTCAGAACGTTGCAATTATGGAGAATTTCAAAGACGGTGACATCAATTCCATGAGTATCGTAGTGGAATCTATAAAATACCACTTGATACCCTTCTTCATAATTCTTCATAATTCCTGTACATACCATGTTTACATAATTCCTTTACATATCTTGCATATCTATTTCTTAGAAGATAATATGTTCAAAGAGAAACAATACCTATGGAAGAATAACAAAATAAGGATTGTTATCACGATGACTATAAGTCAAGAAATACACATGAAAACATGAAGTACATCGACAACCCTTGGTAACAATTCATGTGGAAGCTATTAACATAAGTAACAGCTGCAAGATAAGCCGAAATTAGAATCAAACTTGAAGAAACTTGGAAGAAGTAAAAATAGAAATAAGTCGGCAATCGAGAGGAAATTAGAAAAATACTTGTGACACTTTGCAGAAGGCAATAAGGATGCAGATGGAAGCGTGGACTCTCTTAGTTGGAGGGAGTTTATTATATAATTCCAAAAGAAGAGCATGCATTCATGCATGAAGCAAGGATTTGTAGGGAGCTAATCCTAAATAATATGATCCATCAAGGATTATGAAGTATCTATCCATGTTCCCATTGATGGTAACAGACATGAAAAGCAACACGTGTTCAATTTGACTTTAGAAGAAGTATTCTTCGAAAAGAAGCCTTAAATTATCTCCGGTTGTCCATCCACATCCATGATCCTATGATGAAAGGAAGAAGTTGGAATCTTTAGGGCATGGAATATATAGAAAACTCCATGGACCCAAGAGTTAAAGAGAAACATGAGGAAGAACATGAAGATTCCAAGAGAGAAAGAAAATCTAGAACAACCAGTCATTATATCGAGAATCACAAGACTACCAGCTTGGTCTAAACCCACTAGAAGCAATCAAACAGAGGGAAAGGAAGTTATGATGAAGAAAAAATTATTGAATACTTATGAATGGAAGCATTGTGAGATCCAAAACTAAAGGCTCTCCCAGATGGAGGGAGAGGACTATCATGATAGCTTGTTCCAGTAACCAGGCATACCTCTACCTGAGCCATTATATCTCCTGCAATATCCATGGTTTGGATTTTACATCAGATGAATGTAAGGATTGTTCTCCTCAACAGAGTAATTGAACAAATAAGCGTATGTAAAGAAACCTCAAGGTTTTGAGGTATATCAGAAAGAGACTCTTGTATGCAAATGGAAGAAGAAAACTTAGTGCAGAGCCTCCAATGAACAGCAGAAGTGTGGTGAAAACTTTCTATAACAGATATATTGTATCAGAATGAAGTCCAAGATGATGGATAGCTAATCCATGACAAAATCTCATGATGAAAAAATAAGTGCCACTTGGATATGTTCTAGTTTGAGCCTTGCCATGATGTCATGAGCTAGCAGGAAACAAAAGAGTTGAATCCAACCATGATATATTGTAATGATCAAGATCTATATGAATCCTTTAGAGAAAACTAGCGTTCCATAAAAAAAAAACTACATTGAGATCAAGCATTACATTCCATGTGATGAGGTCCAGAAATGAGAAGTGGTTCTCCAATATATCTCCACAGATGAGAAGATAACAGATATTTTGGTAAGGCCTATGCCCAAGATGAAAAATTTTGCGTACTCAAGAAATAAGGTGGAACTCGCGAAGACGACTTCCTTATTGAAAAGAGAAGAGATAACTCCCACGTTGGGAGGGAGAACTGATGTGTTATTGATTTATGGACAGTCATTTTTTAGTTCAAAAAATGGTCTGGGATAAGCAGTTCCTTTCCAGTTATGAAAGTGATTTGAGATTTCTGACGGACATGCATTTTCCAGTTTAGAAAATGGTCCAGATCGGACGGTCATTTTCGTAATGAAAATGGTTTGATATATTGTTGATGTACCATAGACAGTGATTCCCCTTGTGGCTAGTGTGGGGGAATGGTCTAGGATAGTCTTTCTTCTTGACAGACACTCTCAGTAGTGGTCAAGTAGAATGGTTCACCTCGTCGGGTAATCATTCTTTCGAAGTTCACAATTGTGAGCAGTTTCGAAGAATGGTTCATTTTAGGAAATGGCCCGAATAATCATTCCCTAGGGTAGAATCATTCTCTCCAAGTTTTACTTTGTTTTGTGTCAGAGGAAGGGACCAGTTAGGTGAATGGTCCAGGTTCAGAAATCAGGGAAAGGCATTCCCTAAGGCAGACTCATTCTCTCTAGGTTGCACTTTGTTTAGTGTCGAAAGAATGGCCCAGTTAGGTGAATGGTTCAGGCTCAGAAATAAGGATAGTTATTCTTCTATGCTTGAGAAGAATAGTCCAGATAGATCATGGATGATGTTTTAATTTCTGAGGGAAGATTCTCTTCCAGATCTCACTAATGTGAATGGAAGAATGGCCCAGATGACTTAGTTTATATCATGATATTTTTTTTTTGTTCAGGTTGATATCAGATGATATGATTGCTATGGAGACTGTATGTCTATGGAAAGTAGATGTACGCTACTATGGTGGGTGTGTTCCACTGGTTTGACTATGTGTCACTGATTAAGTAGTTGTGTGCTACTTGGTGTGGTAGTGTACAATTAGATTGTAATTGTGTACTACTATGGATAGACACAGTTGTTTTCTATTGAATGGAATTATTCTGATTACCATGTATACTATCAATTGTGTTGATATTTTCTAAGGCATATAGGTTGAGACGGATCTCTATGAATTGATTAGAAAATAATCCTAGATTGACATTCCTATAGGAATGGTCTCTGTAGTCCATGACATAATTTTTAGCCCTGTTGGGAAAGTCATTCTTCTAGGGTGTATGTCTGGATTAGAAGAATGGTCTTTGTATCACTTTGTGGAGTCAGTGACTTATTTAGCATCATGCCTGATTACTCAGATGGAGTATGGCTTCTAAAGATGATTTGGTTGATTATATCATATGATAGTGATAATGGTGCTCATGATCTCATCATGAGATATCCTGTATGTATATGATGATGATATCGGTTGAATGGTATGTTTGTTCTCAATACTATTTCCTTCAATACCTCCCTAGCTAGGAGGGAGTGTTGATATTATGTTAGTTGTGGGAGGTATTTATCTCCACGTGTAACCCTAACGAGAATAAAATATTTGTAACGACCCTAGTTGGATAAATGTTTAAGAATTATAAAGTCAAAATTAATTAGGGGATTAATTGTCTTAACAAGGTATTAATTAAACAAAGATTGATCTAATGATATTAATTAAGTAAGTTATTAATTAATTAAATGTTATAATAAGTGATTAATTAATTAAATATTTAAGTACAAATTACATTTAATAACATGAGTAATGGATTTAATAGATTAACGATGTATGATATAAAATGGTTACATACCCAACAAGGGATAACCTGTTAAACCCGAGAAGATAAAACATTAAAGGGAGGATCAGGGATAGGAAGGAGGGCAGGTGAGGAGGTAAATGCAGGAGTCGGTGTAGGAGGAATAAGGGGGTGGGAGGACGGTTGGACTTGGGGGGAGACAGAGAGTTTCTGGCAATGGCATTTTGATGAGTTGAGGCACTGGATTGTTGGAGGTTTTGGGCACGGGGGTCGGGATATCCATAGATATCTTGGAGCTAGGTAGTTTTCCTAGTTGCCAGGGAGGATAGTAGGTTTGGGCAGTGTTGGTCTGTGCATCAGGTAGCAGGAAGGTAATAGCAAGGCAGCCAGGTGACAGAAATTAGCATCAGAACTAGGTAAGTTGTTAAACTTATGTATTGTTTCATTCTGCCAATGAAATCATTAATCATTGATAAATCTAAGTTACTGAAGTTGTTGTTATGAAAATCAATATTATGTTATGAAGTTATTGTCTCAGTTTATGGAATAAATTGCTTATGAAATATTGTGATGTTAAATTTATTTGGTTGTTACATTTGGTATCAGAGAGTCTTAGTTTGAAATCTGGGCCTGAGGGCCAAAACCCCAAGCGTTAACTCCAGCCACGCTTAACCTACAAGCAAAACACGTTAGTTTGCGTCTTAATAGATTGTGTCAAGAAACATTCAGCTTGACCCAATAAGACTGATACAGTATCAGAAAATATACTCAAGGTAGTACGCCTACATTATCCAAGCAAATGGTCTCATATATATCACAAGCAACCGCTTTAAGAAATACCCTTTAACTGGATCATATATGGCTACTACAGTATTAGTCTGAATATTCAAAGGAACACCCTTTAAAATAGTGGAAGCAAACCAGATAGTTTGAAGGATCACTTCCCACAAAATGGCTACCCTTAAAGCAGCCTGATAAAGCTATTAAGCACGAAAAATAGAGGTGATAACTTAATTTTATTTGAGCTATACTTGTCAATGAGGTTTCGAGTAGAATAGACACCTGAAATCTATGAAAATGTCGAGGGAAGCTTCTATCCAAGGCTTGAAGTTGGCAAGATTCAATAACTACACGAATTATACTATATAAAATGCAATAGGACTTTTGCAAAACCTTGAAAAGGCCTACTTTATCTCGAACTTACCTAAATGAGGAACTGCCAATGCGCAGCAGGAAAAAGGAAATTTTGAAGACTTTTATTGCGCGAGAATGGTGTAAACTACTTGCCTATATTAGCCTCGGTAAATTTTAAATAATGTAAAATCTCTTGAACAATAGACCAATACAAATTTTAACCTTGCCAAGAAAGCAATTTTAACACCAAGTAATGTTTCATGCAACTAATCGTTATCCCAAAGGAGAGTTGTCTATTACGCAGGAGAAAGGATCTGAGCCGTCAGATCTCGGGCAGATACTCGACAGCCATCGGATCTACAGGGAGTTGCGAGGGAGTTAAGTCCTCGAGGACAGGAGGAGAAATCCCGATGACAGGTGTGAAGGCATCGGGATATCGGCGTTCGTGAAATTGGGAGTCACGAGGTCGAGGAAGTCGGAACATTTCAAGTATCGAAATAGCGGGAACGATCTGGACCGTCTGTTTGAGGAGACATGTGGCGGAGATCGAACGGCCCATCGGTATATCGGCTACCGGGGTTTTGAGTTGACAGAGGATTTCCGTCATCGGAGCATCGAAAACTCCAAAACAGAGAGAGGCGATTAGGACCGTCCATTCTTGGGATGCGTGGCAGTGATCGGAGCCATCGGGAAAGGTCCCGACAGGAGGTCGTCCATCGGGCAATCGGGAGTTGGGAAATCGCGGATCCCGCGGATGAGTGGTCCTTGCAGTTCGGAAACGCGAGGCCTGATTTTCTGAAAAGTGGAAAGCTCTGTGGTGGAAGCCAGCTGTCATCACGGATCGGGATATCGTGAGTCCTGAGAACATAGCAGCGAGAGTTTCGAAATCACGAAATGTGATTTTCCGATGGGCCAAGGGACAGTGGGGCCCACAGAAGGGTCAACGGTGGAGAGGTGGCAGATTGCATCGCGGATCAGAATATCGCGAGTTCCGTGGACAAAGTGTCCACACACTACGAAACTGTGAACTCTGAAACCCCGAAAGGAGGGAAGGTCGTGATCATGGGGCAACGGTCACGTGGGTCGAGAGCCTAGCTCGGAGGCCTAGCCGAAGTTATCGTGCATCGGAATTCAGAGTTTTGCAAGTCCAGAGGACATGCATGTTTCAGCATAGAAAACCCTGAATCCCAACGAGGAGTATGACTGAGGTCATATGGGAGGAGGTCACACGGATCATTGGTTTAAGCTATCGGGATTTAGGAAATCAGAGTTTCGAGAAATATGATGACAAGAGATGTGCTTTTATAGAACCGCGAACCTCGAAACCGCGACGTAATTAACTTAGCTCTTAAACCTTATTTAAAACGAATTAATTAACTGATGTTTTAAGTAAGAATTAATCGCATCGCGAAATCGGAGATCAGGGTTTCATGATTCAAATTGCATCAATCATCTGTTACGGAAAACCCTGAATCCCGATTTCTTTGACATTTAAGTGAAAAACTTGCAAATTTAAAGTTATAACCGCTTTAAACAAATTTTAAAGGCGCGCTGAAAATTTATATTTTGTAAATTTTTAAACCATTCGTTGTCCAAAAGTAAATGCTAAAACGGCATCGCGAAATTTGAAGTGACGAAATTCTTGCTCGAGAAGGACCGAAACCCCGATGGGAAGCCATAAGGCAGCAGTCACACCAGAGCAGGTCACATGGACCTCGGTATAGCCGAAAAGGGATAACACGCAAAGAAGAGGTGTACTGGGTATCGAGATATCAGGAATCTCGTAGACACGAGGGTCATGCATTTCGGCATTGCGATGTCTGAAACCCCGACAGGGGACAAGGCTGTGACATTGTGGGATAATGGTCATATGGGCCAAGGGCTCAGCAAGGAGGGATAACGCACAAAGTACCGTATTGGTATATCGGTGATTGGGAGATTGTGAGGACTGAGGTTCGTGACATTGAGGGTCATCAAACCCCGAATCCCGATAGGGAGTATGACTGCGGTCACATAGGAGAGGGTCGCATGGACCAAAGCATAGCTAGGGGAGGGGGTAAAGCCAGAGGGTAGCACATTGGCATATTGGAGATCGGGAGTCCGTGAGGATAGGGAACTCTCGGCATCAGGCATAAGGAAACCCCGAAACCCAAAACTGAGTCAGGGAATTTAATGGTTAGGTGCAAAAGGCCATGAGCAATACAGGAAGACAATGTATATGCATCTAACTACATGCATATGCATAGATGAATAAATTTATAAATAAAAAGGAAATAAACCGAAAGAAAAACACCAAAATCCATACAGAACTGGAATTACAAGCAAATCATTTTTATTTCGCACTGCAATATAGGAAATTACCATTTATCACCAAAGTATAAGGAAGGTTCATGCAATTTCTTGACTCGATCAACTCTGCGTTCTTCACGAAGGTACTAAAACTATACACAAGCTGGCGGACTGAATTGTACCTCTTACCATACCTGAGAGTGAACTCCGCAAATTGTATAGACTTGGGATTGGTTCCCAATATTTTAAAGAGACTGGACTCCAGGTCCTGGATCTTGTCAGTGACCATATCAATATACTTTGTTTCTACAAAATGAACGGGCAGTAGATACAGCAATGGCCAACGCTAGAAAGGTGCTTAGAACAATGGCGAGGATGTGAGCCATGGCATGGGAGATTCTGGAAACCTCTGAACAGAGCAAAGGCAGATCTGTGGTGGAGAAAGAATGATGCGAGGAAAGTCCCAGCGGATGAGAAAGTGGAGGCAGAGGAAGGACGCGTAGGGATTCAAAGAGCTGCCAGGTGTAGAATTTTGGGGTTAGATACGAGGGAACTAGAGGAAGCCAGGTGGGCACGTGGAATCTATGCGTGCCCGAATCCATGTGTGTTCGCTTATTTATTTTTATATTTTAAAGTGTAAAAATAATTTAAAGTAAATTGAATAATTTAGGATAAGTAATTTATTTATATATATATATATAAAGGTCAAGTTAGTTTAAATTAAAGTAAAGTTAATTTGGGTTAAATTAGTGTAATAATAATTTTAAATTAATTATTTTATTTAAGTGTAAGGTTAATCTACCTTAAATTTAATTAATGATGTTAGGGATTAGACTAGGACAAGAAGGAAGGAGGTGGCATATGCACTAGGAGAGTAAGCATAGGAAGTGACGAGTAAGGCACAAGGCTAACGTAGCTACAGGGCAAGGGAATCACTATTTCTTTTCATAAGAGTGAAGAAACCAAGCTTAGATGCTTAATCCTAACCCAAACCTAGCCAACCCCCTAAAGGAGTAATGTTTGTTTACAGACAAGTAAGGAAAACTTACGCCTAACCCTATTTCTAAGTTTAAGTAGCACCAATTTAAAACATCCTGGAACTCACCCTGATAACTTTGGGGTGATCCAGGTTAAGGCATACAAGATGGTCAGGACTCGGAGGGGTCGAGGCAGGGGAGAATCATCGCGGGCATCGCCAACACCACCAGCGCCACCACCACCATCGCCCGAACTAGCCCTCATACTGCGCTCGTTGGAAGCCATTAACGAGACTTTAAAGCGGCGCCAACCGGCAGGGACTGAAGTGGAACCCCCACCGTCTGGAATAGGTAATCCAGAAGCGTTAAGGGATTCAGGGGGAGGACCTCCACCTGAAGACATCACACGAGAATTGCAGAAGATCAAACTTTCAGAGTTTGTCGGGGGTCGCGCCAGTGAACGCACGGAAGTATGGTTGGAAGGCATGACAAGGTGTTTTGCCTTAAGGGACTATGTGTCCAACTCAAAGGCAAAGATCGCAATTTTTCAGTTAAGAGACAACGCCTTGAACTGGTGGGGCAACTTGGAAAGACAACTACACCTTACCCCAGACACAGTATATTGGGAACTTTTCGAGGAGAGGTTATGAAGGAAATATCTACCAGCATACTATGAGGAACAATAGGTAGGGGCATTTCATGCCTTAGTACAAGGAAATAGAACTGTAGAAGAATATGAGATCAGGTTTATGGAACTGGTCAAATCTGTTTTGTATATGAATAATGACCAACGATAGGCAGAGCGCTTCGTCTATGGATTGAACCCTAAGATAAGAGCTATGGTGCGGATGTGGAAATCGTCTTCAGTAGCGGAGGCGGTGGAAAATGCGCGTTACGCGGAAGAACACATGAACTTGACCGGGGGTACAAGACCGACATTTCCGCATCGCCCAGGATTCGTAGGGAAGGCCCCGAGGACATTTCCTAGGGAAGGGGGCTCAAGGCCACCGCCATATGGTAATAGAGTCGTGCCAAGGACAGTAGTTGTAGGGATTTCAATGGCAGTGAGTGCAACATCTCGTTCATCGCAAACGGTGCAGACAGGACCATGACCATCTCAGGGAACAACGAGTAGGGTTAGGAGTTCTAGGGGAAGGAACTCATTTCAGAGACAGTCACATAACAACGCACAGGTTCAATCTCATGTTACCTATTGGAGGTGCGAAGGACCCCATTACCAGCATGACTACCCAGAGTTACAATCAGGGTTCGTACATAGAGAATGAAAGGCACCAATGGGGAGATCAAGTACCAACCACCAGATTTACACAGCGGTTAATAACCGCCAGGCCAAACATCAATCCATGGTGGTGGAGTCGTCAGGTACGCTAAATCATATCAATGTTAAGGTTTTATTTGATTCTGGTGCAACAGATAGTTTCAATTCACCATCTACATTAGAAAAGAGTGGGTTGGCAGCCTACGAGCACGATGACTTTAAACAAGTCGAGATGGCTTCGGGGGAAAACAAGCGGTAGTTCCTAGTGTTGATAATTGTATAGTAGACCTGGGAGTGTGTACTACTATATTGAAGGTATACATCACTGCTCTTGGGGCATATGACCTAATCATTGGAATGGATTGGTTAGTAGCTCATCGAGCTTTGGTATATTGTTTCACAAAGAAGGTTCTTTGTGTCGATGATTACGGAAGACCAGTAGAGATCCAGGGTGTACAGAGAAAAGTGTCGTTACACTTTATATCAACTATGAAGGTTAAGAGATGCTTGAGACAAGGGTGTCGAATTTATGTAGTGGAAGCAGTGAATGAATGGAAGGGACCCTCATTGGATCAGTACCTGGTATTGTCAGAATTTCAGGATTTTTTTCCGAACAAGTTACCAAGGTTACCTCCTGAGAGGGAGCTTGATTTTACTATTGAGCTAAAACCTGGTGCAGAACCAATATCCAAGACTCAGTATCGGATGACGGCACCAGAACTTTGTGAATTGCAAATGCAGTTGAAGGAGTTACTGGACTTAGGGCTGGTAAGGTCCAGTGTCTCACCTTGGGGCGCACCAGTAATTTTTGTAAAGAAGAAGGATGGATCCTTACGACTGTGTATAGACTATAGGGACTTGAACCGTGTTACAGTGAAAAATAGGTACCCAATGCCGCGAATAGATGACCTCTTCGATCAGATGAAAGGAGCAGCGGTATTCTCAAAGATCGATTTGCGATCAGGGTATCGCCAGTTAAGGATTAAGGAAGGTGATATCCCAAAAACTGCCTTTCGAACTCGGTTTGGACATTACGAGTTTGTTGTGGTACCTTTCGGATTGACTAATGCACCAGCAGTATTCATGAGCCTCATGAACGGCGTCTTCAGGAAATACTTAGATCGATTTGTACAAGTTTTTCTAGATGACATTCTCATCTATTCCAAGAATGAAAGAGAACACGAGGAACACTTGCGAATAGTGTTGTCTTGCCTTAGAGAGAACAAATTGTATGGGAAGTTGTCGAAGTGTTCCTTCTTCCAGAGAGAGATCCACTATTTAGGTCACATCATTTCCGGCAAAGGAATCTCTGTGAACCCAAAAAAGGTAAAGGCCATTATGGAATGGCCAGTGCCGAAAAATGCCCATGAGGTGAGAAGCTTCATGGGGCTGGCGGGTTATTACTGGAGATTTGTGGAAGGATTCTCAAGAATAGCGAAACCCATCACCACTTTGCAATGCAAGGGGGTCAGGTATGAATGGACAGAAGAATGTGATAGTGCATTCATTGAGCTTAAGAGGTTACTAACTAGTGCGTCAATTCTACGAGTGTCGGATATGGAAAAGGACTTCACGATCTGCATGGATGCCTCGAAACAAGGGTTGGGAGCCGTGCTAATGCAGGATGGAGGAGTGATAGCTTATGTGTCAAGGAAGTTGAAGAAACATGAGGAGCTATACGCGACTCATGATTTAGAGTTGGCGGCTATAATGCTAGCTCTGAAAATTTGGAGGCACTATCTTGTGGGGCAAAACTTTGCGCTCAAAACGGACCATCAAAGTTTAAAACATCTCTTCACTCAAAGAGATCTGAATGCCAGGAAAAGGCGATGGAGTGAGTTTATGAGTGAGTATGATTTTGGTATTTTGTGCATAAAGGGAAAGGAAAATGTGGTCGCATATGCCTTGAGTAGGAGACCACGTATCTTCTCCTTGGTAACCTTAAAGGTCAGTCTGAGGGAACATGTGTTGACAAAACTACCAGGAGACAATTGGTATTTAAAGGTTACTTCAAACCTCCAGAGTGGGAGGCAGTTAGTTCCAAAGTATGAAGGATAGAGTCTGGAAACAGACGGACTGTTAAGATATCAAGGAAGGATATACATCCCTGAGAAAGGGGATATTTGAAGCATCATACTACAGGAAGCCCATAGAGCACTTTATTGTGCGCATCCAGGTGTGAAGAAGATGTACGCAGTTATGAGGAAGCTCTTCTTTTGGGTAGGCATGAAGTGCGATGTAGTCCATTTCATCACTAAATACCTTGAGTGTCAACAAGTGAAAGCCGACCACCATCACCCAGCAGGCCTCCTACAACTACATGATGTCCCTATGTCCAAGTGGGAAGTCTTCTCTATGGATTTTGTTGTAGGGTTGTCGCTCACATCTCATAGACACAATTCCATTCTTGTGATAGTGGATAAGTTAACCGAGTGCTCATTTCATTCCTGTTAGAGACACTTATGATGTTACCGATGTGGCACGAGTGTTCATAAGCGAGTTTATCCATTTGCACGGGATACCTAAGAAGATCATTTCAGATAGGGACTCCAGATTCACTTCTAGGTTTTGGACAAGTTTACAATCAGTGTTGGGGACTCAGTTGAACTTAAGCATAGCTTATCATCCTGAAACAGATGGGAAAACTGAGAGAGTAAATCAAGTTATGGAAGACATGCTTAGGATGTATGTAATGGATAATCAAACCCAGTGGGAGAAGTACCTACCTTTGGTAGAGTTTGCCTACAATAACAGTTATCATAGTTCCATCGGAATGCCACCCTACGAAGCTTTGTATGGGAGGCCATGCAGAATGCCATTGAGTTGGGATAGACTAGAAGACTGAGTAACAGTTGGGCCAGAATTGATTCAGGAAATGGAGGAACGGGTGATTCAGATCAGGTAGAGACTAAAGGAAGCACAGGATAGATAGAAAAGTTATGCGGATGCACACAGGACCGACCAAAGTTATGAAGTGGAAGACCAGGTTTTCATTTGTATCAGGCCTAATAAGAGTACCATATGGTTTGGGCAGGGGACAAAGTTGTCACCTCGGTTTATAGGACCATTTAGGGTCCAAGAAAAATTGGACCCGTTGCCTATCATCTCGTACTGCCACCCCACTTGCATAAAACTCATAATGTATTCCATGTATCTGTTTTATGTCATTATGTTTTTGATGAATCACATAAATTAAATTGGAAGGAATTGCAGGTATCGGACGTGGGAACCCTCATGGTAGAACCGTTACGCGTATTGGACCGTAGAGTCCGACAACTCAAGAAATGTCTGGTAGACCAAGTTAAGGTTCAATGCGACAAGTATAGTCCAGGATTTGCTACTTGGGAAGACGTCGAGACACTACAGTGAGACTATCCCTCACTATTTTGACCACCTCGAGAACATGTTTCTCGAAGGTGGGGTGTATGTAACACCACCTTTTGACTTAGATAGCCAGGATTACCTGAGGCCTATATACTTTATTTTCTAGTCATGGTGAAACTATTAAGTGATACACTTAAACTTTAAAATTTATGAACTTTTATGAATGTTTAAATGTTATTGATGATGATGTATATGATGCGACATATTGTGAGAATGTGAATTTAATGAATGTTAAATACTATTAGAATGATGT
>ML796170.1:178126-190405 GCA_009831015.1 Picea engelmannii
TAACCGAGAAACATTATGGTATGAATATTGTATGTGAAATTTATATTGGTTTGGATGCATTGCTATGATATGTGGACTAGTGCATGATTTTGATACTGACACTGCCCAAAACCGAATAAACGAGGACAAAACCTCCAGCAACATGGTGCCCCTATATGGTGCATTGTAGGGTGTTGACCCTAGTTCTGTTAGGAGGGGTGGAGGCATTTCCCACCGTGTATCCTCCATTGTAGGGTGTTGACCCTAGTTTTGTTAGGAGGGGTGGAGGCATTTCCCACCATGTATCCTCCATTGTAGGGTGTTCACCCTAGATCTGTTAGGAGGGGTGGAGGCATTTCCCACCATGTATCCTTCGAAACCTGAAGTCATGGGAGAACGGTGCTAGTTCACGCTCCCCAAGACATGTGATGATGACTGTCAGATGCCTGCTAGGGAAGCATGGTCGAGATAGCGACACTTCCACTTACGGGTTCTATTTGGAGTTAGGTCAATATAGTTGATGCTCCAAGATAGTCTAGCAGAGGAAGGATAAGAAGGGAGATGGAAGTAGGTTAGGGAGGAAGGATGAGTAGTAATAGTTGAGACAATATGGAGATCTGTCTTTTGGTGAAATTTGATGTCTTCCCTTCAAAAAAAAAAGAGAAATGTGTATATATGAATATTCATTATTACGTAACTAAACCACAGTTGTTTAAAATAAAATTATTAAACCGGATAATTGTAATTAATGAATTTCTCAAACAATTGATTGATTGTTGTAAAAGACTAGTCTTGCTGATTGGATTGAATGCATACATGAATTACTAAAGGATGACAGTTTTGATTATTAGTACATGCACGAGATTTGCATGTACTAGCTACACATGCATTTCTTGTACATATACACTAGTATGTATGAGCTTTCTTGACTTACTTACTGATAATGTCAGTTACTTGTTATGAATGTGTGAACCATGTTCTTTTCCTTTGTACCATAAGATACCTTAACTTTGGGACGAAGTTTCCTGAAGGGTGGGTGTATGTAACGACCCTAGTTGGATAAATGTTTAAGAATTATAAAGTCAAAATTAATTAGGGGATTAATTGTCTTAACAAGATATTAATTAAACAAAGATTGATCTAATGATGTTAATTAAGTTATTAATTAATTAAAGGTTATAATAAGTGATTAACTAATTAAATATTTAACTAAAAATTACATTTAATAACATGAGTAATGGATTTAATAGATTAACGATATATGATATAAAATGGTTACGTACCCAACAAGGGATAACCTGTTAAACCCGAGAAGATAAAACATTAAAGGGAGGATCAGGGACAGGAAGGAGGGTAGGTGAGGAGGTAAATGCAGGAGTCAGTGTAGGAGGAATAAGGGGGTGGGAGGACGATTGGACTTGTGGGGAGACAGAGAATTTCTGGCAGTGGCATTTTGATGAGTTGAGGCACCGGATTGCTAGAGGTTTTGGGCACGGGGGTCGGGATATCCATAGATATCTTGGAGCTAGGCAGTTTTCCTAGTTGGCAGGGAGGATAGTAGGTTTGGGCAGTGTTGTTATGTGCATCAGGTAGCAGGAAGGAAACATCAAGGCAGCCAGGCAACAAAAATTAGCATTAGAACCAGGTAAGTTGTTAAATTTATGTATTGTTTCATTCTGCCAATGAAATCATTAATCATTGATAAATCTAAGTTACTGAAGTTGATGTTATGAAAATCAATATTATGTTATGAAGTTATTGTTTCAGTTTATGGAATAAATTGCTTATGAAATATTGTGATGTTAAATTTATTTGGTTGTTACAATATTCCTGGAAGCAAGAAGAAACCCTAAAGCATTAAACTGAACCCTAGAAGACAAGTCAGCTCAAGGAAATATTTAATATTAAGTATTTAGCCTCCATAATGAGAATTCGACCCAAACAGCTTAGGAAAACAGTATAAATACAAGTAGTCAGACCTCATTTTGTACACACAGCTCAAAATTTCAGCAGTGAAGAAGTGTGCACTGCAGAAACTGGGCAAGTGTGCAAGTTTGGGGAGTAGTTGCAATCGGTATCTACTACAATCTGTATTCTTGTTTTAGGCTCTGACTTTCTATTGGTTATGGTTGGACTTTCTGATCAGTCTTGGTTATCTTTTCTTGGTGCATTACCTTGGTTGGCTATTGGTTTGCTTCCAGAATCACTATCTATCAAGGTTAAGGTGTTCAGGGGTGGCTTCGGCCTATGGTTGGGTGACAATATTGTTATATTTTCTATGGTTAAACGAGCATATCTATTAATTTCTAACACATACATGACTATATTTACTGGCATTCATTCCTATAACAAGTTCTTATATTGTATTTCTCTGGTTATTATCTCATAACCAAATTAACATGACATTATATTATGTCAGTGTGTGCATTCAAAAATTAAAAATATTTGATAACTATGACATGCCTCTAGACTTTACCACATCTAGTGGTATCTTATTCATGTTAATACATTCAAATAATACTATCCTGTGTATCATAAAAATTCAATTGAGGAAAATTCTAACCTGAATTTCCCTTTGGAAATTTTGTAACATAATTTCAAAAGAGAATACTTTCCTGCATAGCTACCATTAAACAAATTTTATGTTACCTGATTAGTTGATGACAGTAGAATATTTCATGCTTGTTTTATCAGACTTATAACCAACACTTTATATTTATGTTTCTTCCTTCCATATGCAACAACATCATGAACAACATGTTGCAAACATGCAATAATATTTTTATTTAGTTGTCCCAACAAGCCATAACATACTTGCTACCACGGAAATTGCAACAATTTTTTTCTCCCTATAAAATGTTTCCTTGTTGATCCCAGAAGTCTTTAATTCTTCCCAAATTCCTGAATATTCTTGTGCTCTCATAGTAGCCATTGTACATGATTATTTATGTCCTGATCACTTTCTATCCAATCACCCTTGGTTTCCATTTTCATTTACAACCAATAACCAACTGATATTAACCTTCAAATTTCGTTTATTCCCTGGATCCTACTATCCTAACTCATATTTGGATGAATTATAATTCCAAACATGATGTCTTATAGAATTTGGATCTTCAATATCCAATTACTTTTCAGAAATGAACTCCTTCAGCCCTTTCCTGACTGAATACCTTAGTACTTGATGTTTTCTTGTACTCTTCTCTTCTCTTTTCCAACTAGCCTCAAACTTGACTTGCCTAGTCAATCTCTAGCATACTGTAAGGATGCACATATGCCTCCTTTTCTATCTGCATGGAATTAACTGAAAGTACTTATTTTACCTTACCATCATAGCTTCAAGTGATACCTACAACCTCTTGGTTTCCATTCATGGCTCTATGTCACTTAATATGGATTCTTGTAATGCACCATCTCCTCTGTATTCAAACCCATGCATAGAACCATTTTATTCATGGTTACTTTTTGTTTTCTCTTTAGAAATCATTTCACTTCTAAATTATTCTTGACTTGATATCTACTTCATGAATTCTTCTTCCATTATCTTAGGATGTTCATGGACTTGAATCCATCTAGGAGTCCTTCCTTGTGTACCTTCCATACTTGCAACCACATATTATGTTGATAATAATTTTCAACATTCCATTATTATTTGGATTCCTATGATCCAGCTCCTGCATGAACAAATTATAATTCCATTCATGTTCTCTCGGTAACCTTGGTTAGTTAACACCAACTTATTTCTTGAAGAAATCTGATTTAGCCTTCTAACATTCATATTCAACTTCTATCATGCCATATTTGATGACCTTCATGTCATGCTTCCACTACACATTCTGATAGCAATAATGGAGGTGCTATATCCAACTATGGGACTGATCCTTGGAGATGTCACATCTTATCTCCAAACTCTTTTATATTCCATAAAACCTTCATTCCTTATTCCCATTCTTTTAATATTAATATGAACTTATGGTTCATGCATTATCATGTATCACAGGTGGCTGAATACCTGGAATCCTCTTTCCAAGACCTTTCCAATGATTTCCTCCTTGCTCAATTCAGAATACTGAGCATAAAGTTATAATTTTTTTCACAATGCTGCTTTCGGGAAGGCGATCTTTGTACAGTTGTTTTTATTTCATAGAGTCGAATTGGCTCTTGGATCCTTGTTGGATCCTCTCTTCAGGTTTACATACCTTCTTTACTTATTTCGATGCAGGTCTGTTAAATCAGGGACCCCATGGGCTCTATCTCTAAGCCCTTCTTTGTTCTAAAAAAAAACAATTTCTGGGCACTAGCCCTCTTTCTTTGGCCCCCAATATCATGTGGCCATTGGTTGTGACCAAGAGATATTCTGATAGGCGCTTATCTAGAGCTTTAGGACCTTGGGGGTTTTGTACCTCAAAGGTTTCCCTTTCCACACATCACAAACATCATAGAACATTGAACTAGTGAATTTACGAAGGACGATGGATCTATGGTCCAAATTCTCTATTCATATCTAAGGTGGACAAGAACTCCGGGACTCCAGGATTTGGTAGTTTCCAAAGCACATCACAAAAAATATCTCGTAGTGTCGCATTGGAAAACTCGCAAAGTGGGGTGGATAAATGATCCTTGGCTTCCCAGCATCCAACGACTGATATTTACTATGGAACTTCAGGCTTCGGGGTTTTCGAGCTGTCCATACTCTCAATCTTTCCGGACTACCAAGTCTCTGGACTATTGCATCTATTTCCAAGTGTTGTTTCTTAATCAACGGTCGAGATTAACTCCGACCCTCCATTCTTCGGGACTTTGGAGCTTTGAGGTTCAGGGACTTCAGAGTATTTCACATCTGCACACCCCAAAACTCTCAAATGTTGAATCTTTGAATACTTCCACATCACCCCCGAGACGTCATCACGTTACGTTACTTCAGGGATTTCTTCCTCCAATTCCATCATGAACCATTTCTTCCAAAGTTTCAAGTATCCAGACCTTGGTATTTGATGCCACACATCCCTTGTGACCATCAAGGGCCCCACTAACCATGCTCAAGAAGAGTGCCATGTGGAGGAATACTAGAAGCATAAACATGGCCCAATATGAAGGGTGACACATGTCATGTTCTAACTGGAGTTTCTAATTTCCAAAGGTTCTTAACTCACTAACACGTGGCACACATCCCATGTTTCCATGTCATCACTGGTGACATCAGCAGGCCACATCACTTCAGGACTTTGGGCTTCAG
Source organism: Picea engelmannii (assembly GCA_009831015.1). Taxonomy (NCBI): domain Eukaryota; kingdom Viridiplantae; phylum Streptophyta; class Pinopsida; order Pinales; family Pinaceae; genus Picea; species Picea engelmannii. The sequence continues at coordinate 183,342 of ML796170.1, forward strand.
AATATTTTACACTTGCACACTCCAATTATCTCGGACGTCGAACTCCCAAACTTCTTTACCTTCCGGGGTCCACATGGTACAACTGTCAACAATTAAGGTGGTGGCACGTGGTATGCCTAGGAAGGGTCCACATCACCACTGGAAATGCCATCATGCCGTGCCACTTTTGTTCTTCGGCTTCGGAACTTCGGGCTTCGAGACTTTTCACACTAGCACACTCCAATTCTCTCAAATGTCAAACTCTCAAACAAGCTAATATTCTGACACACGTCCCCTTTTATGGATGGTCTAGATCCACTCCAGACTTTGGGACTTCAGATATTTCACCTTAGCATACTTTGTTTCTCCCGAACTTCGAACTCCCGAATACATTGATCTGTCGACGAATGCCCTTTGTTTATGAGCGGTCTGGATTAACTCTGGACTTCGGGACTTCGAGAGAGTTTTCACCTTAGCATACTTTGTTTCTTCTGAATTTCAAACTTCTGAATACGATGATCTACCGACATGTGCCCCTTTTTATGAACGGTTTGAAATAACTTTGGTCTTCGAGAGTTTTCACACTAGCATACTTTGTTTCTCTCTAACGTCGAACTCTCGAACTGTTGTGAGAACTATGGCTCACAATCACTTGCACGCAAATATGACGGTGAAGATATGTTTTTCACCATTGCGCCTTACCTCTTGCTCTTGGCTTGATCTAATGGTTTTGATTTGTCTTCGGCCGATCCAACGGTCAAGCACTTCTACCTAGATCTACGGTGTAGATCCACTATGGGACTTCGGAGCTTTGACACTTCAGCCCCTTTCGCTCTCTAACTCATAAACTTCATCGAAGTTATAAAGTCCTAAGGACTTTGGAGGTTAACTCTCATGCACCTTTTTCCATATCTGACAATTGGAAAATGTTGTCCTTTCCCCTGTGCAGATCCTATGACCCAACTTCAAACCTTGTGGTTCCAAACCCTCAGTTACTGCAGTCTCTTTTCTCTATTGTCTTTCCTGAACCGATATACCTTCGGATCTTCCAAACATAGCCAAGGTGTTCTCTTGGCACTCTGGGATGCTCTGAAATTCAAATTGTGTCCCTCTCGACAACAATTTTATCTGATCTTTTGATTCCATAACCACTTATATGACCCAATTCAGGCTCAGTGTCGAAAACTGGGCTCTAAAATTCAATTTTGTCCATTTCACCAACAATTCCTTTCCGAAACCTTTTCTTCAACTTCCACTTTCCTGGCCCATATAGGCTCAGTGTTGAAACCATGCCTTTGATAAAAATTTGTAACGTCCCTAACCACCAACAGGTCGAGCAACATCACTCATAAACATACTTTTCACTCTGATACCATTATGTGACAGCCCCAGCCTTAATCTATTGGGCTATGCCACACAGAGATACTTGCAGAAACATCATACACATCCATATAAACATATAAGTGAAAATTATCATCTACCTATATATAAACATATGCAAATGACATATTCTAATAATAAACAGATTAACACGGAAATAACAATAAGCCTACACATACAACATATACAATATATCCAAGCATTACCCATCAATTATATCACATGTACAATTACACAGCATGTAAATGAACATAGAAGTGGCACTTATCTTTTAACAGAAGACCACCAACTGCATGCAGACCATCCATGAACCTCCCATCCATGGACCATGTTTCCCATCACTCTCACCAGTGGGTCACCCCTGAGCTAGGACTAAACTCCATCGAGCAAGGGATTCCTAGGCTAGGCAAGGTTGACAAGGAAGTCACACAGTTCAACAGGAAGGAATTCCTCCAAGGATCCACTTACGCCCACAACTCATAGAATCTCATTCCCCACATGCTTGTTCCACCCCAGGAGTGTACACCTTTACTGTCACATAGTCCATCGGCTGCTACATCTCCCTTTTCAAGGCTTCAGCAATAGGCTGGATTAGGAATTCTCAGAGCTTTGTAGTTGCTACTGGACTTCCTCCAGGAGAGCTCACTTCATCAGCACACTCTATCACAGGGAGAGAGTTGCTCACATTCCTGAAATACTACTTCTTCTATCTAGGTCCTAAGTCTAGAGGATAACCACAGTAAAAAAATAGGGTATGGGATCTGGTAATGGAATCAAGCCACACCAGTCCAGAGAAGACGTGGTTAGAAAAATAAAATGGCTAATGTGTGATCTGGCTCAGGAACTACGCAGACGTGTCGTGCTTCACAAGAAAAAATAGTTAGCTTCATAACACAGTGTGCTCATTTTTCCCCACGGGTTGCAGAGGTCAAAAAATGAGGAAATGAAGGCTAGTTGCATGAAGGCTCTCTCTCTCTCTGTATTCTTGCATTCCAGCATGGGTATTCTGCCCACCATGGCGAGGGAAACCCGACGAACTGACTTTCCCACCCAAAACTGCATGCGCCCAAGTTGACACATGTCTTCCTGAAGCTGCATGAGCTCCACTTAACATTCGTTCCCTTCCCATAGGAACCTAGGAAAATATAGGTTATGTCCAAACCTTAGCCTCTATGAAATAATAATACAATATTATTCCCTTAGAGGTAAGCCCTCTATCTTAGCCCCTTTTCCTAGACTCTTAGCCCCTTCCCTTTCCCTACCTAGTGGAGCTTAGTACCTCATAACTCTTTCTTCGTGTTCATCTACACACAATGATGTAATTATATTAATGATGTGAGTATTTACATATACAAAATCAGGCTTAATGGTCCTAGCATCTAGGCTCTCCGGCCTAACAAACACATAAGCCTTCTAGCTTATTATAATTCATCTCACCAACCTATCAAACATGTTTACAATTCATAATTACAATTGGGGTTCTACCTGGGGATATTACAGGTGTATTTATACTTTTGCTAGATAACCTCTTTCCTTAACTTTAGGGCTTCTTGAATTTCTTGTTACAACCACTTTACCCTTTCATTAATTGACTTGTAACCAACTAGGGGATTCTTGACCATTCTTTAGGGATTCCAACTTCACAAGGCCATAACTCCTCAACCGTGAGGAAACACGTGGCATACCACCTATCACCGAAAACGACATGATGAGTACTATCCATATGTGAGTGTCTTACCTGCATTTGTATTTTCCTTCATGACCATATTCTTCAACCAACTTCACATCCTATAACCACACCTTCGGGGTTTCATGTAGACTTCATCAAATGCACCCATCACATATGTTGACATCAACCACTCCATCAATGAAAAATAACTCACCATCAATATCAACCACATCTCTAGGGCTTCCAAACTTCTTCAAGGGTTGACATCAATATCCAAGGGTTCACATCAATGACAACCAACTTTCCAAACCAACTGTCCAACAATATCCCCCTTTGGCATTGATGGAAACACTAATGGCATGCATTGATGGAAACACTTATGCTCATATGCATACTCATGCTCATGCTCCCTTTGTGACCATTTCTCCCCCTGTATCCATGCCATTTCTCTTATCTCTCCCCTTTGACATCAATGGAAAATGGCGTTTCTCATTGGGGTTGCTCCCCCTGTCTTCATGCATCTGTTCTTTCTTTATGTTTCCATTCCTTTGTTCTTTATCTTCAAATGCCTCTCTCTCCTCATATTTCCTTCCAAATTCCTATTCTCTTTAGATATCAATAGAAAAGAGTGGCTCTTTTGAAAGTATACCTTATTTGAATGCGCTTGACTCTTACTCTTCTGATCTTTCTCTTTTTCTCCCTTTGTCATCATCGGAAAAAGGATAAATCCTCGTGTCAGTATGTCTCCCCCTGTCTACATGCTTCTAATATTTATTTCTGGATCTCTTTATCTAATGACTTCTCTTCGCTTGACTTCTCTACAAGATGTTTTGTAAATCAATGTAGGGCTACCCGTAAATGTTTCCTTTACTCTCTTCTAGTGCTTTATTATTTTCCATTTGTGCTTCCTCTTGAAATTCACAGACATATATAAATAACATTCATTACTTGATTTCATCATTCACTTGTCATGTTCACTTTACCATATTGTTCATTGATTTATTGATGATGATATAGCTTTTGTTGATGGTTTTTCTTTCCCTGTTCTGTTGTGCCTTTCACTGCTAGTCTTTCTATGACCAACTGATTCCACTGATTCCAATTGTAAATATGTTTCTATGCATCTTCTCTAACCCATTTTTTTTGTACCTTCTAAGCATCTCATGAATCCATCTTAGTCCATATATCACAAACTATCCATAACTATTCTACTCAATTGTCCACAATGATGACCCATCTATCGTTGTATTGTTCTAAAGACTTCTCTTGAATCTGCTACAATTGACCATCACATATTCATGTTTCTCTGGCTAAATCAAATATGTCCATTGATCTGCAATACATCTTCGAACATGTAATGAATATATCTCTTCTTGGAAAGTGTGTTAATGTTATTCCTTTGATATATGTATGGGAACACATGATCAATCTATCATTAAGTACTTGTGTTATCTAATTGTTCTAAATATTTCCCTACAAACACTTCAAAATGCTCGAGGGATGGTTATATGATTTGTATTAGCTACTGCATGGACTCCCCCTGTTCAATATTCATATTTACTGGGAGTCTCCAAGACATATGGCTCTTAACAATGGAGGAATATTCCCTAATGTTGAGTAATCTTCCTCTTTTCTGTAGACTCGTCATCTCTCTAAATTATGACTTATTCCTTTTTTCCTATGGATACATGATGATCTTGCACTAAAACTCCTAAGAGTACAATATATTATGCCTATTCTTTATCCACTTTCTCTTCTTTTCTTTCTCGCACCATTGTAAATCCTGCGATATATGGTATCATTTCATTATTCATCTATTATTCTTGCCTTTATTTTCTTATACAAGCCTTCTTATATCTGATATCAATGTTTTTCTTCATGGAGGACTTTATCATACTTCTGCAATTCTGAGCTATGTGACCATAATTGTGGAATTTGTAACATTCAATGTTGTGGGGAGACACATAGGTATTTCTTGTCTAAACATGATCCGGATTATTTTCGGCACGAAATGAGATCGGAGATATAATAAAGAAATGCACAGAGATATTGCAGGTATTCAATAATATAACAGAAATGTATCAAAGATGCAACCATAAACACAAATATACAGTAATACACGATTTCTATTAATCAAAGAAATGTACAGAGACTGTAAAAATACAAAGTGAAAGACTCGCTAGAATGGTGGTAGCTTATCTCTGAGAAGAGATGTGACGGCTACTCGCATTCGCCAGAAGATGATTACAATGAGGCTCGGAAGGCCTTTTTACAATAGATGGGAATGCCAAAAGTCCTAGACATCCAAAAACCTAACCCTAGGAGATGAAGCGCCAAAAGTCATGTGGGCCATGTTTGGGTAAGTTAGTACATCAACTTCCCGAGGTCGTACCTTTTGCATACGATCTCCGTTTTAGGCGTGTGATATCTCGTTGGAAAGGTATCATCGAGGAGATTCATTCTGGGGGCTCAATCATGCCTTCGGCTATCATTGAGAACCTTGATCTCGAAAAACCTTCATTTAGGCCCTCAAAATGGCCCCGAAAGTTAAAACCTGCTAAAAATAGTAAATTGCCAAAATTGCCAAAAAGCCGGTTTGAGCCATTTGGAAAAGGTGGGTGGCCACCGATATCCACTTGGATCAATCCTCCCTCCTTAGGAAGCAATGGTCTCCATTGCGTTGAGTTCCTGGGGGAGAGGGAAAAGCATTTGTTGAATCTGCATCTTGGTGAGCTGCTTGTCTTGCTGGAGACGTCGCGCTGTTCAGTTTGTGGAAATCTGTCACGAACCTGTTGTGGTTGAGGTTTCTCAACAAGTCGAGATACATGAGAGGACGATGTGCAGAAGGAATCTTTTCACTTTGTTGTAGCCTTGTCGACTTGCTTCTGTTGGATAGAAGGTGCTTGGGGAAAGGTTTTAGTAGTTGCAGTGTCCTTTTGTCCTCCTTTTGAACAGATTGTGAAGAAGCTGAATTTTGTAGTATGAGATACTACCTTGCGACACTTTTTAGGTGGAACAGTAGTTGGAACTACCTCTGGTATTCTGTAGAGATGACCCCCCAAAGTAACAATGACACTATGGGGTTGAGACTCATAAACAGCATGGCATCTCCACATATATGGTTGGCCCAAGAGAACATCATAGACATCCAATGGGGCAACATCACATAATACCTCATCCTTGAAGGGTTGGATGCCATATGACAATCGGCATTGTTGGTTGACATGGAGATCTCATCCTTGCCGAAGCCACCCAATGTTGTATGGCTGCGGGTGTGGTGTTGTCGACAATCCCAACTGTTTGACGACCTCTGCTGAGATGAGGTTCTTCTGGCTTCCGCTATCAACAATAAAATGCAGCGAGGTCCTCTTCACTCACATCTGTGAATGAAAAAGGCGCTCCCCCTCTTCAATATTTGGTTCTTCTAGTTGAATTGTTGCGGTCGCGACAATAGCAGTGGGGTCTACGTCAATGATTTGTCCTTTACCATTATTTTCAGAATCAGATTTAGAATCGGGGTTCGGCTCTTTGTCTTTGATCTCGGCCACCAATGACTATTTTGAGCGACATTCATCGGTGTTGTGCCAGGGGATTTTGTAGAACTCACACCATTTTTCGGTGTCCTTCTTTGTCTTCCCATGACCCTTCTTTTCTTGTGTATTGGACTGGTTTTCGGGAGATTGCTTGTTAGGGCCGTCTTTGTCATACTTTGGTTTTTTCGGATTTGCAGACCCGAATTCCCGTTTGTTCTGGTGCTTAAATTTCTGCTCAATTTTAACAGCATACCGATAAGGAGCACCGAGTGATGAGATGTCCAGAAAATCCATTTCAGTTTGGATGTATCTGTGTAGAGCCCCACGGTATTTCAGAACCAAATGTCACTCAGAGTCTTTGATACCCAGCTTGGTCCGCAAGGTATGGAAGGTATTGGTGAACTCCGAAACTGTTTGGCCCCTCTCTTGCCACAGTGTGGTCCATCTCATGTACTTGTCCTCATAGTTGCCAACAGGGTAATACTGTTCTTTTACCGCATCCA
>ML796170.1:214403-241004 GCA_009831015.1 Picea engelmannii
AATCATTGGGGAATAAAAGAAGTTATTTTGCAGAATATCGATAGTATTAAAAATATTGTACAGGCTAAATTTAAGGAGAATCTATGATGCGATAAAGAATTAGAGGATAAAAGAAAATTAAGATATTATAAAGAGGTGGTTAATCCTAACTTTGAAGATCAAAAGTATCTCTTTGTTTTGACTAGCATAAAGAAGATAATCAATATTGCTAAAATAAGAACTAATTCTCATGAGCTGCATCATGAAACTCGACGTTGGACAATCCCCAAAACACCATGGCTAGAAAGAATCTACCACCTTTGTGACACCAAGAGGGTTGAAAACAAAAAACACTTTCTCCTAGAATGCCCTACATATACCCAAATTAGATCCCAATGTCCAAATATTTGTCACAATACCAACCTTCCTAACTTTCTAAGTTATCAAAACTTTAGTGATCTTGGAACGCTTATCTTAATGTTTTTCAAGTATCAAAATAACATTTTAAAAAAATCCAAGTAATCTTTTACTTTTCTTAAAATCCAATAAACCAATTTTAATCTCAATAGACATTAACCATTATCATCATCTATATAATTAATTTCAAAATTCTCTCCATTTTATAAGAATATTAATACAAAATAAAAATCCACACATCTATATACTAACCCTATACTTCCCCAAGAGTGAAAACCCTTGTAACTTGGTCCAAAAGCAGTTACGTTTGTTTTACCCTTTCATTATTTTATTTCATATTGAAATCCTCCGAGGAGTGAAAAACCTTGCAACTTGGTCCAAACGTTTGTTTTACCCTTTCATTATTTTATTTCATATTGAAATCCTCGACATTATCCAAGATATAAACATCACGTCAAAAAAATTATCACAAGCTTTTGAGTGGGGCACGGGTCCTTAGCTATCATCCACACGTTATCACATCACATAATATCTACACACATTCAACCTTTATGTTTATAATGCCATGGCCGACTTAGTACAACATCAACTAATTGACTTAACTTGGATGGACATTGCTTAGAAAAAGGCCCATCGCGTCTTTTTGAAGTTTAACAATTTAAGTATATAGTTACACAATTCAAACGCCACCAAATATGACCTCATTCTTCACACAACTATCATAATAGTATGACGTTTTGTGAAGCTCTTACAAGTGGAAAAAATTGAAGGTTTGGGGATTAATAGCATAAGAGAAGGCTCCATATCGTAACACTCATTCGAAGGAGGACAAGCTCTCTTTGTACCTTTCTCTGTCCATTGTCATTTTGGAAATACTTTGATATTGAGTGATCAGTCTCATGGTACACTAACACTATAGGAATAGATGAGTGATCAGTCTCATGGTACACTAATACTATAGGAATAGATGAGTGATCAGTTTCATGGTACACTAACACTATAGGAATAGATGAGTGATCAATCTCATGGTACATTAACACTATAGGAATAGATGTTGCATTGCCCCTGATTTGAAGGACATGTGTAAGGGGTTAAAGAAAGGTAAAAAGGATATTAAGAATCGTTATTGTAATGTCCCTGATTTGAAGGACGTGTGTAAGGGGTTAAAGAAAGGTGAGAAGGATATTGTAGAGATTAATAGGAATGTGACATATTTAATGCACTAGTGAACCAATAGAAGGGGGGCTTTAAGAAGCAACTAAAGGAACATAACATAATTAGGGATTAATGTATTGATGTAGGAGAGAACATATTCGGTCTTCGTGAATGGGGAGAGTAGTCTCCATCAATATTAGTTCTGATGCAAGGTAGACATGCTCAAATGGCCTCTAAAGGTGCACCCATGCAGTTTCTACTAGAGTACATTAAGGCATTTCTCAATCTCTTCCTTGACTTTGTTGCACCTCCTTAACCAAATCCCATGGACACCTCAATGACTCGATATCCTCTAACCTCCCTAGTAATTTAGTGGAGCATGTTGGTGTTCATAAGAATCATGAAGACAAAGTTCTATCCACTCACACATCCACCAACTATAGATTCCAAAGACACATCAACCCATCCAAATCATGAAGTGGACACCCATTCTAGACATAATTAATATTTTCTAAATTTATGTAGATGTATTGCTTTTTTTTTTTTTTTGGTTAAATCACTCATTCTAGGCATAATTAATATTTCCTAAATTTATGTACATGTATTGTTTTTTGTTAGATCAGTTTGTTCAATATTGTTTATGTGACCTCTTTTTCAAATTCAATAATGTTTATGTGACTGAAATTTTAAAGTTCATCTACTTATAATAATAAAACAATATATAGTAGTAGGTATACACCCCCTTTTATTATATATTGAATTATAAAATTCAACCACGAGATCTTTTAATACAAATCCTTACTCATTCCTATGAAAGAAATGAAAAATAAATTATTTAGAACTTTATTTACAAGTGTATTCTTGACGTTATAATATGAATCGAAAACCTTTCATATATCATTGCAAATGTGACAACGCCACTTTGGAATCTATTGATTATATTGTGACCTTAATTAACATAGGATAAAGAAGGAATTCTAGAGATTTTGGGAGAAGGGATCATTATATTGCTTATATTGTGACCTTAATTAACATAGGTTAAAGAAGGAATTCTAGAGATCGTGGGATAAAGGATCATTATATTGCTGAGAAAAGTTAAATGGAGGTAAATTTGTAATTTTAACACTTGTAAATTGTAATTTTAAATTAATTTGCATGTTAGATGTTTAAAATTCTTATTTATAATTTGTAAATTGAGGTGAATGTTTTATTAGAAATAGTTCGATATAATAAATTTTACAATATTGTAATTTTTTTTATTATAATATATTTTATCTAGATTCTAGATCTAATGGTACTAGCTTAATGTCTGAAATACTAAATAAATTAAAACTAAAATGAAAAGACAAGCAAATAACATACCATCTATACAATTAACACAAAATGTACCTTGATAAAATTTAATATAGAAAAAACTCGGCTAGAAGGTGAGGCATGTGCTCTACTCTTCTCTTCTTAGTTATGAAATGCAAATACAAAGAAAGGGGCACTCACTATGGAGTTGTCATGGACATTGTGGCTAGAATGGCTATTATAGAATTTTCTACTTCCATTGTTCGACTTCAATATCCCACTCTCAATGCTCTACTCTCATATGGAATAACACTCAATATAAAAGAATTGAACCCCTTCCTTTCCTAGCCGTCTAATTTTTAACATACCCTAATTGATGTTTAGGGTTGGTTTTTGCAAGTCTCAACCCCCAATTAATGTTAGTATTTTGGATCCTCTAGAATCTTCTTGAAAATCTACACGTGACTAGCTCCACATGTTGGCACCCAAAGTTTTGGGTTCATTTCGCACGTGTGCACAAACAAATTTGTGCGGGCTCATTCCAAAGTTTTTTGCGCCTAAGGTAGTGCGAAGAATGACAAGGAGTGTACACCAGAACAAGTTTTAAGAGTGCAGACCAGGCCTAAAAGATTATAAAATGTGCATCGGTCCCAATTTTGATGTGCACCAGAAATAAAGAAGGCACACGTTGGAATCAATAAATGAATCATCGGGAAACTCCTCTTGAATGATTACTGCCAGCAACACAAGGGATCGTGGAGCTAAAAAAAGATGAGCTAGAAGGCAATTAATATTTCCTCGATTCCATAAGGTTACATGGACTACAAGCAGGTACCAGAAGTGTGCGAGGCATTTTTGTTAGTAGAGTAAGTGGAGCAAAGTAGAAAGAGACAAAGCTCCCAAGTAGAGAAAGCTATAAAAGGAAGCAGCGATATCATAAATGGGGCTACCTAGATGTTTAGATGAGATCCATTGAGTCCTTGGTATCGAGATCACTCTAAGTCTTTGTAGTGTTGTAATGTTTCTAAATATATTCCTTAGTCTGTCATATATCTGAAGTGTTGAGAGAATGCACATTGCATAGTGTATTGTATTTGTTAGGTGATTTATATGTACCCTCAATTAAATTGTCAACCTAGGGTAAGTAAACTTAGAGTTGTAGCAAAATATATGCCAAAGGTAAAAGGTTGGTAGGAGTATAGTCTAACTAAGGAAGGCAACTATCTAAGGCTAATCTACTCAAGCAAACCTATATAATGAGCAAACCCTACTAAGCAAAATGAAACTAGGTAACCTAAGTACTTTTGGGCCAAGGATCGATGGATGGTTCCTAAGAAAGAAATTAAAACCCTATGTAAAGCAAACTAGTTCAACAATAAGAAAAAGCAAACCACTAAGCATAATAAACAAATGACAAAAGCAAACTTCTTTAACTTTCCAACCAACATCCAATGAGAAACTACCCTATGAAAGAAAATAAATAAGCAAGTAAGCAAAAGAACATATCTAACATATTAAAGCAAACAGACAAGTAAGCAAAGACACCTAACTAACCTACTAAAGAAAAAGACAAGTAAGCAAAGGCAACTAACTAACCTATGAAAGCAAACGACAAATAAGAAAAGGCAACTAACTACTGCAAGCAAAACTTCTCATTGAACAACTATCTAGCCTAAGAGGCAAGTGAACTAAATGCCTGATGCAAAACTATTTCTAATGCGTGAAAGGAAATCTAAATGCTCAATGCAATGCATGAAAGGAAATATATTCTATTGAAAGCAATAAAGGAAACTATCTCTTCTATGAAAACAAGAAACTGTTTTCTAATCTATGAAATTCAAATACATTCTATACTAATATAAGCAAACTTATGCTATACTAAATTCAGTCATTAACTACAACTTGAAATTGCAATCTAAATCTAAGAAAGAAATTGCATAACATAAACTAAACTAGCTCTATCTTAATAATTCAAATTGCAAAAAGGAAAAATACTCATAAACAGAATTTAAAGACTATTTCAGCATATGACAAGAAAGCAAATAAGCAACTAAATGACGAATTAAATAAATAAAACGAAATGGCAACTAGATCAGAAAACTAGAATTGAAAACTAAAGACTAATGACTATCCATCCACCGAAACCTCGTTAAAGAAAACATAAACTCAAATTTTTGTTCTATTCTACTTCAAACTCTGTTTTAAACTAGATTCTACAATCATAAATCAAAGCATAATCTAACATGTAAATGCATGTGGGGTTAGTGTATGAGTTTGCAAACTTGTTCCTAATTATAAAATCAATGCATATTAACAGAAAGCCTCCATACTAACCTACAAAAGAGAATTAAAACAGTTAAACTACAACAACAATTAAAGAAATGAAGGAACAGTTCACGTATAGGAAAAAAAGAGACATCTAAGCTATGAAATGCATAAATAACACAGAGAACAGTTACCAGACTGTTGGTGGGCCCCCTAGCAAGTCGTGGTCACCTCTCAAACGCACACCACGAGCTCAACAAAATGATTTCATCATTAAAACTTGAAAAACGCAGTCTTGTACAATTCTGGCAATTGAAAAATGCAAAAACAAAAGAAAATGTTTTTATCTCTATCCTCTACTTTGTCTACTGCGCCTTAGCTATTGTATAACCACCACGGTGGTATTTATAAGATTGACAGACCAAGTGGTCAACCACAAGAGGTTCGAACCGCTTCTAAAATTAGTAAATTTCATTAATGGTGCCCTAACTGTTGAAATTGAGTGAGCCAATAATTGCCTTCTTTGGACAACTAAAATCAAGTTGTCTTGAGCTTAGTAGCTGGAGGGGGCGATCATGAAGAAAACCCATGTTCCCGATTTGTCCATCACTAGTCGCTAATGCCATAACTGCCAACTCGCCTTGCCTTTTTGTGCAATACTGGGTGCTGGAACGAGTGTCGGATCGAGTATCGGATCAAGTGTCGGATCAAGTGCCAGAACTAGAAACATGGTGTGTTTTTCCATGTAACAGCAAAAAAACACGAATTAACTCTTGGAAATCATAGAACATGATGAATTACACTTGATTTAATCATTAAACATGAATTACACGTACCTTATGCCGATCATACCATTTTATCATCAAATTCTCCAAAAAGATCCTTTAAAAAGATGGAAAACACATATATGCATATGGAAAAAGTGTATAATAACCATCATGAAAATGATCATATCTTGGGCCCAACATTACCCCCACACCTAAGATTTTCCAGGTCCCACTGCAAACAAAAAAGAAATTGCCATTTATGACTAAACTTGCAAAGGAGGGGGTGGATTAGCTTTAGAAGCTTCTCCCTCTTGCCCGGGGGATTTTTGACTTAGGATTTTTGTGATGTTTTAATTGCATCCAGAGACTATTATTGGTGACAGTTAATATCATCAACCTAACACTATAGAGAATTCATCTTGGCTTGTAGGACAACGCTATCATGGCATAAATGACAACTCAATGTTTCATGCTCTCTAAGTTTGAACTAGAGGGTTTGGAGTTTTTGGAGGCTACTGATTACATGTGAGGAAGCCTTTCAATGTATATTATACCCTTTATCCTTTAAACCATGTAAAACAACAATTTTACCTCTGTAAAATTAGTTCCAAAAGCGACTTCCCATAAGCGCAACAATTCTGGCCTGGCAAATTTATGAAAAATAGGTATCAAAGTGACACCTGTAACTACAAGAAAGTAACACCTATGTAAAAAGGGAGAGAGGTTTTTGTTTTTGAATATGTTCTTGACAAAATCCTCTCTTGGTTTTCAAAAATTCACTTTCAGTTGTTAGGAAACCATGAAAAGGAAACATGTATAAAACAGGAAAAACAGAGTATTTTATTTTTTGAAAAACTAGGCCTCTAAGAGAATTGAATATATACAAAACCATAATGTATATTTAGAAACTGAGAGAGGTTATTTTTTTTCAATATTTCCTTGGTAAAAAACTCTCTTGTTTTTCAAAAATTCACTTCCAGTTGTTAGGAAAACATGAAACACAAATATGACTAAAACAGGAAAAAACAGTGTTTTATTTTCTGAAAGTATAGGCCTCTAAGATGATATAATATATCACAAACCATAAAGTATATTCAAAAAATGAGAGAAGTCATTGTATTTTGGTATGTTATGAACAAAAACCTCTTCCAGGTTTCAAAATTACTTTCCCATTTGTTCATAATCCCAACTTGAAGTTCGTTACTCAAAACTTGCAGAAGCGCAACATGCTCTTAGCAGAAACACAACGTGGTCTTTGATAGAAGTTTTGGAGGCCTTCCCGGAAGAATTTTGGGCTGAAAGTGGTATGAGTGGAAATTTTATGATGTCGGCTACAGAATGGAACCAGAAAGAACTTCAAATTCCTTCTCCAAACCTCTAAAACACGGACTTGAAGTCAAACTATCCAAATGTGCAGAAAACCCTCCTACAGCGACTATATTTGGGGAATTTCTCTCAAATGATAAAACATGTGCATAAACTAAAGGAGGTTTTTGTTTCTTGTTCTATTATTGAATAAAACCTCTTTCACTTTTGTCAAATTCATCTTCCTTAATTCAGAAATAAATTTTTAAGTAGAAATTTGACGAAGATAATTATCTGAAAATTTATGACAAGGAATGATGATATGACCACGATGAAGATTTATGACCTTGGATGAGTGGAGGGAGTAGTATTGACAGCTAGACACACCAATGACAATTTTACAACCAAGATATGTCAAATTGTATTTGAGAATTTTATTTTGAAAACATAACAATTTGACCTAATAATCCTATCAATCACATGAAAGAGTAAATTTGATCACTAGTGACTGACAGAATTGACAAATACTAACAAAAGGCTTGGTTTGTACTGGTAGGCATGGTGAACAGGAGAATTGTTATTTTCTGTCATTAATATGTAACAATTCAAACAATTGATCCTCTTTTCATAAGCTTGGAATACAGATGACATTAAGTATTTAGCAGTTGTAATCGTTATGTATTTGTCACAAGGAGTAGTTAAGTATAAGCAGTATTCTATAGACTAAACATAAAAATGCACAGGAGCTTATAAAATGCATAATGATGTCAGCAGTATATAATTTAGCATACCAATACAAACAACTGCTAATATAATATCCCAAGACTTTGTAAAAAGACAGTATGACATAATTTTGACAGAAATCCTACTTCCTCTTCTCATGGGTTTGCTATACAAATGGGCAATGCTTAGCATTTTTAGCTCAGGAAAACTCCCCCCAAACTAAAGATATGGAACGTCCTCATGCCATGAATTAGCAATAGGCTTCTTTTCCCAATGAGGCTGCAGGGGTATCAACAAGTTTCTCTGATAAAGGAATAACTTGAGCATGAGGGTTTGGGTGGAGTAACAATCCCTAGATCAAGAGTCTTCTTGCTAATCTTGATTGTAAGATGAGGGTTTGCAAATTGGTAAATGAACTCATCCCACGTTTTCTCCTGTTTTTCCAACTCGGCTAAGACAAGTAGTTTGATAAGGTCGTGGTGAAACAGGTTGTTATGGGGATTGGTTACATGTTTCCTCACTTGGGAAGACATATTCTCAAGACTCTTGAAGAAGTAAAAGGGAAAGTTACAATGGGTTATTGAACTGAAAGTGAGCTAATAATCGAAATTGACAGGCTTTAAAGACGAAATATCTACCTTCACATGTAATCAAGTTGGTGATGACTATGAGAGGGTTGATTAGCTCCTCTTGTTATAACCCTAAATTACACCACACATGCTTACCTGGCATCAGGACAACTCATATCCCTTCCTTGCCAAAACTATGCTGAACAAACTCTTGAAAATCCTCTTGGGTCAAGGCCCACACGCCCTAAACCACTATTGCACGTGGGTGAACGTTGGCAGGCCCACTACAGCCCGTGTTTACCTAACAAAACACAAAAATAGGAAAGTTGTCGATGGGACAAAAATCTATGGGTCAGTTAACTAAAACTCTCAGCCATGCATGGCCGAGAGTTCGTCCAAAACCCTAGCTCCTTCTAGCCTATAAAAGAAGGGGTAGGGGTACCATTTGGAGGAGAAAAAAAATAGCGAAGAAACTCTGCCCATTTGCTGAATCCATTGTCCCAACCCTTTAGCCTTTCCTCAAGCCTAAGGAGAATTAACGCAAAGCAGTTGGAGGACAAAAGAAGAGGAGGAGGCCAAGATCAGGATCAAGGAGCAGTGGTCGATCTCGACTTTGATTGTAAGTTGATTCATTTTGAAAATAATAAAAGAATATTTTTCCCGTCCAAATGCATGAGTTATCTATGATTTGTTTAATTTATGCTTAATTTCTAACCCTCAAGTAGAAAAGTAGCATGCATGCGTAGTGGTTTGTCTTGATTGCAGGATTATCTTTGGAAGGTGCAGAGCAAGCAAGCAGGCAAAGCGCAACGGAAGATCTACACCAAACATCAGTAAAAAGGTTAGTAGTTCATTTCCATGCATGTATTGTGAAAGAGGGGTTTAAGTTTTGGGTGGTAGGTTAAAAAGTAATTTCTTTACGATCAAAAATCTGCATGCAAGTCTGACCCTAGTTTGCTAGTCCGTAGGGTATTTTTCCCAACAATAGAGTTGGCGACCATACTGGGGAAGATACTCTTTAGGGTTTTCGGATTTAGTTGAGTTTTTGGGTAGTTTAAGAGATTAGATTTTCTGTTTCTTTGCCTGTCTTTTTCTGTAAGGCCTGAGCTAGTAGGGAGCCTGGTTCTTTATACCAGTTTTCCCTGACTGTTGCTTGACGGCAATTTTCGGGACACACAGAGGTACACGCGGCCTGTAGAAGGCCTGCACGCGTGTACCCATGCCCTAATCTCTTATAGCCCGCGTGTGAACGCTAGCTGTAGAGGTTTCAGTAGCATGTAGGATTTCATAAATCTTGAGAGGTAGTCCTCCTCTTCCCTGTCAGAATTATACATTCTCAGGGGGTTTTCTGGATCTTGTCTGAGTCTTGCTGGTTCACAGTCTTGTCTCAGTTTGTCTTGTTGTGTTTTATTATTCCTTGCAATTATTTTTCTTTTATGTTAGAAGAAGCATCCAAGCCTTCTAGGGACCCTAGTTGTCAATACCAGAGGCCTCTTCTGGGTCTGGGATTCCTGCTTTTATTTTTTGTCTTAGAGTTTATACATACATGCGGCCTGTACAAGGTCATCCCACGGGTACACGCGTTCTGCTTTAGCTCAGCACGCGTTCGCACGCGTGTTGTTTCAGTGACAGTAGTGTGCTTGACAGGCTGTTTTTCAATCAGGGTGGGGTAGTCATCCCCTCCTGTGGTGAGAAGTGTTCCTCTCAGGTGATAGAGTCTAGGGATGAACAGTCAGTAGCTTAGGGCCTCTCATCCTTAGCCTATTTTTTCTTAGTTGATAGTTGATAGAAAAGATAAAAAGAGAAATTTTGTTTTATGGTTTTTAGAAAAACGTAAGAGTCTGTGCTTTCTTGATTTCCATTGTGTGTCTTTGCTCTGATTCTTTGTGATCTGCGCTTTAAGCCAGAATTTTGTTTTTTCTTGGTTTTTGGCTTGTCGGTATTTTCCCTTTGTTGCTTGATTAGCACATAAATAAATAAATAAAAGAAAAAAAAAATCTTTTCATTTTCTTCTTTGTTTGAAGATTGTATTTCTGCATCAATAGCTAGGGAGAAGTATTTTTGTTCATAAGTTTTTTGCAGTGAATTTAGAGCATAAGTAGCTCGTAGTCGAGCGAAATTCCTTTACGTTTGCTGCATGAAATCTTAGAAAAATTGAAAAGAAAAAGAAGTCTTTCTTTGTGAAAAGTTGTTGATTTTTGCATTTAGTAAAAGTCTTTTGTTTCCATCTTTTTTCATTATTTTTTGCTTTGAGTCTTTACACATCATCAGTTTCACCTTCATACCCTGTGACGTAAAAAAGTCAATAAAAGAAACGCTAATTTAAAATCTACTAGACTTTTTGTTTGTAGGGTTCATACACTAGTTCAGGACTAGGGCCTTGGATTAGGTTGGAGAGAAAACTCTCCAAGGCCACTCAAAACCAAACATTAGAGTCTGTGATAGGGAGTGTAGAAGTCCAGTTTCGTGGAAGTTATCCGGGAACCCCCTCTAACACAGGAGATATGCCATCAGGCTAAGAATTATCTCATACTTGATGATACGTTGTATCGGAGAGGTGTATATTGCATATTGCGTCGATGTATCACTCATGAGGAGGCCATCATAGTGCTCAACGATTGTCATACAGGAGCCTGTGGTGGTCACTTATTTGGGTTGGCAACAACCCAAAATATTTTACGAGCAGGTTACTTCTGGCCCACACTTATGAAAGATTGTATCGAGTCGGTCAAGAAGTGCCATCCGTGCCAAATATTCTCTCGGAAGATGAGGGCACATCCAGCTCCCATGTTTCCTGTCATCACAGTTGGTCCCTTCACTAAGTGGGGGATTGATTACACTACATGCAACCCCCCATCAGCAAGGGGGCACCGCTATATCATCGTAGCTGTCGACTACTTCACTAAGTGGGTTGAAGCTATGCCAACGTTTAAAGATGATGGAGAGACTGCAACTCTCTTCTTATTCAACCAGATTATAACACGGTTCGGTGTCCCGCGAGAGATTGTCACTGACCATGGCAGTCACTTTCAGAACCAAATGATGTCTGAATTAACATCAAAGCTTGGGTTACGGCAAGAACATTCCTCACCTTACTATCCCCAAGCCAATAGGTAGGTAGAAGCTGTAAACAAAATCCTTAAGACTATTCTACAGCGAACTATCAACTCAGCCAAGTCAAATTGGCATTTGATGTTATACTCGGCATTATGGGATTACCGAACCTCAGTTAAGACTGCAACCGGTTTCTCACCTTTCCAACTCGTTTACGATCTGGAGGCAGTCTTACCCATCGAATGTCAAATCCCATCTCTGAAATTGGCAGTATAGTTATTGCCAAACACTTCTCCACTTGAAGAACGGTTAGTACACCTTGAGCATCTTGATGAGCATCGTCGCAATGTGGCCCTGGCCAACGAGGCTCATAAACATAAGGTCAAGTGTCAATATGATAGGTCTGTTCATCCTCGGATTTTTTCTGAGGGCGACCTGGTCCTGGTCTATGACCAAGATAAGGACCCCCTGGGGGCAGGAAAGTTTAAACCCATGTGGTGGGGACCCCTCATTATCAAAGAGGTATTAAAAAAAGGTGCTTATTGTTTGGTCAATTTTGAAGGGAATGCTTTGGCGGAGCCTCGAAATGGGCTCTACCTCAAGAAGTATCACTCATAGAAAGGTCACTGTGGGTAACTTTTTGTAACATATGTATAGTCTTTGTACTATTACTTTTTTACGGTTCTTTTAAAAGTGTTATAGACGTGTCATTGATGTTATCTTTCATCAATATGGCAGATGTCAAGTGAGTCCGTGGTGTTTGTTGGGTATGCAGATGGGGCTAGTCGACACACGCGGAGGCTCGCCTCCGCGGCTTGGGTAATTTTTACACCACAGGGGCAGTTGTTATCTTCCGGAGGTGTATGCTTAGGTGACACCACAAATAATGTCGCCGAGTATAGTGCAGTTATTGAGTTGCTTCGTGACACATTGTCATTGGGTATCTTGCATCTCCAGATCTTTCTTGACGCTCAACTGGTTGTGTCGCAGCTAAATAGAATATACCAGGTTCACGATCCGACGTTACACCGACGATTCCTTAGGGTACGTCTCTTAGAACGCAACTTTGATTATATTACATATTTTCATGTTCCTAGGAGTTTAAATCAAATCACAGATACCCTAGCTAATCACATTTTAGATTGGCATCTTGCCCACATATAAAAAGATCATGGAAATAAACATGTAAATACATTTTTTCACACATAATCCGTAAGACACAAAAAAGAGATAAAAACCATATATAAACATCATAAAATCCTCAGAGTACATAGATGGACGCAAGCGCCTCAAAAGTGGGAACAGTAACGAGTCACTGGGCTTATTCCCTCAAAAAATATATACATATCGGTGCTCGTGGCACACAAAAAGTCTAAAGTCTGTTCAGGGCCTATGGGCCATGTTATAATCATCTACTGCACGGGCTAAACACCTAAAAAATCGGACCCATGTCCGAGGTTCCCCCACAACATGAGTCTGCATGGACGGCGGCAGGTCCTCTATCTCTGCCATGGGAACTGTGCGAGTGAGCGCAGTGAAGTTTCGCTCAATTCGCCTAAGAACCCTCTTGGTCGCTCCTGCTGGGAGGTTCCCTGCTACTACTGCTCCCCCAGCGGCGGCAGCTGCGGCTTCTGGCCGTGGGTGACGCCTGTTCTGTGCATAGTCGGCAGGTCACACGGGTCCCACATCTGCATCCAATAAACGTTCACCCATCAAATACTCTGGCATACAAAAAATGATATATATACCAAAAAAGACATAAAAATTACATATGCAAACAAAAAAACTATAGGTGGAGACTTACCCATCTCCCCTCGCTCCTCACCAGGAGGCACTGGTATCTCTGGATCTCTAGAGAAGTCGATCCCCGCATATGGGTAGTCCTCTATCGCAGGGATCTGTCGTGACAGCCAAGCAAAAAATTCATCGTTGAAGGCCTCCACGATCCTTCCACCACCCTGTCGCTGCAGTAACACTGCCCATCTGCATACTGCGGGGAAAGTGGCCAGATGTCCTCGTACTGTCAGCCGAGGACTAAAGCATGGAACTCTCTCGAAAAAGAACGAACACAGGATGGTCCCAAACCCGAAGTTCCTATGTGTTCGTTGTCGGAAATCTATCAATTGCCTCTTCATGCACTCCAATAGTGTGGTACTCAAATCAAAAATTTGTGCATTCATGCACTGGATCGCACAATTCATCTGTGCGCGCGAAGCCTGATGCACGGCTGCTGAGCTGGTAATCCACCCAATGAGAAATAAAATAGTTTGTAGGGTGAGGCTGGTAATCCTACTAACAGGTACCGAGGAACCTCTATGATCGGTCCCAGCCTCACAGTACTCAGCTACCAGCTCCGAGACCTTACTCGGACCCACAGGAAAATTTTGAAAATTGACTGGTTCCCCTCTCCTCGAGAGGCCAGTCAGAAAGTAAATATCCTCGGTGGTAGGCACCAAGGATTGCCCCTCTAGCATAAACATCTCTACGTCAGGGTGTCAGTAATCAATCAAGGAATTAAGTAGCCTTGGTTGCGCGCACATGAACAGACATAGAAAGAATTTCAACAAACCACACTGCATCAGCACGGCCACAACATTCGGATCTGCAGCCACTAACTCATTGGAGGCCTCGTGCTCCCTTTCCCTCCACTAGACATACATCCTGCCAACACAACAAGGTAAAGGAGGGTCAACACTTTTTTACATTTGCTTTTTCATCACGCGGGGGGGGGGGGTACACGTGGCCTGTAGAGGTGACAGTCGCGGGTACCCGCGGGCAGGCTTTGCTCTGCACGCGGGTACTCGCGGGCTGTATCTAGACAGCCCGCATGTACCTAGGGCTGACCTTTTTGAGGTCGATGCCCACCCCAAAAATAAACTAAATGCTAAAATGGAAGTATTGAATAGCTAGATAAGGGAGTTTGTACTTACTTGGTCCAAGGAGAAGTCTGTTTTGTCCACTGTATCTCCAGGAATCACGATCTTTGGCAAAGGGGGTCTTTTGGCTCCAGAGTCAATTTCCAAATCAGTAATGGTGATAATGAGCTGCCAGCTTCTATTTATATACTTTTTGGCCTCTTTTTGTCACTTTTTTGGCCCCCCTTATCAGTTTCTTTATACCAAAAACCATTTTGAGTGATCCAGGAGTTATATGGGAGGAATTTGATCAAGTATTGGGACATTTTTTTTGAGTTTTGAAAAAATATTGACGGTCCATAAAAAAATTATTTTTTCAAAAATCAACTTGAGCATATAGGTTAGGATACTACCCCAACTTTTGCATCTCGTTGCCTTTTTTCTTATGATATAGGATCGATCCCATCCGGTTGTGACACGGAACTGTCATATATTTCATAGAAGTGTCACGACTTGGTGGTAGAGCTTACCAACACATGGATGCCCTAGGTAGGTCTTGGTTGCATTATGGTGTCCATGTCGTTTCAAACAACACTGTAGGCTCGGGAGTCCGTATAGTCTTTCCTGAATATGAGTTTGAGCCTCATTTGCATGGGTATTTTTCACTCTTTGTCTTACCCTCCGAACTCCCAAAACATAACGGGTCTCCTTTTAAGCCCTTTTCAGACCCTCTAAAAATGAAAAGATTGTCGAGCGATCTTGTGACCTTTCACGCTCGTTAAACTGAAATTTGAAGTCACGTCTATCCGGTAGTAGTTTACCCCTTTTTCGGTCCGGACGGTCAACTGTACGAACAAAGGAATACTCTATTGAATTCCCATTCTTTAGAAGAATATCCTCAGGTATCATTTTATTCCTTTTTCGGGCCTGAGGGACTAAATTTATGAAAAAGAAACCCCCACGGAGTCCATAGTTAAGCTCTTTTCAGACTCCCTAAAATTGAAAAGATCGACGAGTGACCTTATTCTTTCACACTCGTTAAAATGGTCCAGAAGAATATTCCTGACAGAGTCCATAGTTAGGATTTTTTCAGACTCCTTAAAAGTGAAAAAATAGTCGAGTGATCTTGTCCTTGTCACACTCGTTAAAATGGTTCTGAATCGACGTCTAATCGGTGCTAGTTTATCCCTTTTTCGAACTGAATAGACTATCTTTGAAAAAGGTACCCCAGTGGAGTCTCCTTTTATGCTTTTTCAGACTCTCTAAATATGAAAAACCACCAAGCTTACCTTCTCTGGGCTCGTTAAACTTACATCGAAGGACGTTACCATTGTGTGTTCTATCAACCACATTTCCATACCTTACCCATCAGTCTTGTAACAGTTTGCCTCTGCATCTTAACACCTTTGGCCGCTGGAGGATTTTTCCCGAGTATCATTTCACCAGAACATCAGTCTTGTCCTTATGCCTCAAGCTTGTATGTTTGCAGTACTCGTTCCTCCATTGTAACGTAATATTCCTTTATTATTTTTCAAAAATGATCAAAAAGAACAAAAAAATCAAATATACCCCAAAAAGAGGATGGGAAAAGTATTTTCTTTATTGGCAACATAATGAGTCCCCCTTGGATAAAGCACATATGTTCATTTGATTATCAGATTATGGGATGTAGTACGACCTTAGGAAGATTTTCCTCGCTATACAGAGTTGTGTCCTCCACCGTTTGGTTACTCTTCCAAACATATGGAGAGTTTGTGTTGCCTCCTGCTTCGTAGACTTATGATTAACAGATATGTTTCCTGAGTCTTATCACTTGTCGTGCTATTATCCAAGGGAAGTTTGTCGCTAAGCCTGAGTCATCCCCTCTACAATATGTCTCTTGTCTGCATACCCGGCCATCCTGAACGTCCAAATAAGTCTTTGTTCGAAATCACTAAAGCCTTCAGTCCGATCATCAAGATTATCAAGTCCATAACCGACGAGCCATCGAAGACCTCTGGGTAGTGCAGTCGTACACTCATATTACACTCCTACCCGAGTTTTAGAAGATTTTAAAGTTGTTGCTTGAGCTCTGAAGTACAGCCATCAGGCTGAATCAGCTTCTGGGAGATGGATACTCTATATGTATATATTTCTGATTTCGAGATGTAGCTCCACTGTGTATTATTCGCGGCTACTCTTTATAGTTATTTGACATGGATCTACAGATTGGTAAAATATTGGTAATGTATTTCGGCCATCAGATACTCTTCTGACCTCACACATTAGGGGGAATCTGTTATAACCCTAAATTACACCACACATGCTTACCTGACATTAGGCCAACTCATATCCCTTCCTTGCCAAAACTATGCTGAACAAACTCTTGAAAATCCTCTTGGGTCAAGGCCCACGCACCCTAAACCACTACTGCACTCAGATGAATGCTGGAGGCCCACTACAGCCCGCATTTACCTAACAAAACAAAAAAATAGGAAAGTTTCCGATGGGACAAAAAGCTATGGGTCAGTTGACTAAAACTCCCAGCCACGCATGACTAAAACTCCCAGCCATGCATGGCCGAGAGTTCGTCCAAAACCCTAGCTCCTTCTAGCCTATAAAAGAAGGGGTAGGGGTACCATTTGGAGGAGAAAAAAAATAGCCAAGAAACTCTACCCATTTGCCGAATCCATTGTCCCAACCCTTTAGCCTTTCCTCAAGCCTAAGAAGAATTAACGCAAATCAGTTGGAGGACAAAAGAAGAGGAGGATCCTAGGATCAGGATCAAGGAGCGGTGGTCGATCTCGACTTTGATTGTAAGTTGATTCATTTTGAAAATAATAAAAGAATACTTTTCCCGTCCCAATGCATGAGTTATCTATGATTTGTTTAATTTATGCTTAATTTCTAACCCTCAAGTAGAAAAGTAGCATGCATGCATAGTGGTTTGTCTTGATTGCAGGATTATCTTTGGAAGGAGCAGAGCAAGCAAGACGGAAAAGCGCAACGGAGGATCTACACCAAACATCAGTAAAAAGGTTAGTAGTTCATTTCCATGCATGTATTGTGAAAGAGGGGTTTAAGTTTTGGGTGGTAGGTTAAAAAGTAATTTCTTTATGGTCAAAAATATGCATGCAAGTCTGACCCTAGTTTGCTAGTCCGTAGGGTATTTTTCCCAACAACACTTCTTTTATCCACTCCTTGAAGTATCCCTTAGCTCCAGAGATGTTCGGAAATGTGGTTTTGAAAACCCTGTTATAGATTTCTCTTGGCAACTGGTGGTGTTTAAATCAGCGGTCTCCAACTCTTGGGAGCTTTGTGGCTGAGGCAATTGATTCCTCAGAGGCCACAAACATAGTGAATAGGATTTGACGCAGGCTAAGAGTGTTCCATTGTTGTTGATTTTTCCACCATGCTCACTCAATCCACTTGCATAGAACATGTAATGTCAAAACCTACAATGGACAGTTTATAGCAAGCATAAAACATGTATTTTCAAACCTACAATATGCATCATGTAATGGAAGATAAACTAATAAAGAGTGGTCTGTTAAGTGTGTGTTCAGTAGTTTATAGAACACATGAGTTAAGCATTTCAAAAATAACATGACTATCAATGTAATAATATGTATCATGGTAATAATACAAAAATTCTTGCAAAGACTTATTTCTCTAGGCAATAATCATTTGTCAGCTCACAAACCCCTCCCCCACACCTAAGTATTGTGACACCTCACAATCAAAAGTATAGGAAACCAGTCAGTATCCCCCAATAACCGAAGATTTATAGTATGTCAAGTGTAGAATTAAATTTCACCTATTGTTCTGACGAGACAGTTAGGAGATGGCCCCACCTATGGGATAAGGGATCCTATATATAGATAAGAAGAGGTAGGCAAGAGAGTTTCAAGATAGTCTTAGAGCTATTTCCCAATGGAAAGTTTATGGACTTCATTAACCTTAGCTTAACCACACATACTTCATGTCGGCTTTGTCTGCAAGTAATGTCGTACATCAGGACAAGTTAAAATTTATTATTATTTTTTTTGTTAGATTACCATCCTTGCTAGGTAGAATGCCCCGCTGCCAGCAAGCCCATTCAGTACTCCGACGGGTTTACCTAGTCATACCACAGGCCGGTACCCGCTGCCAGCAGACCTGTTCAGTATCTCAGCAGGTTAGCCAATTAAACCCTCAGAGACTGACCCTCCATATTTTTAAAATTTTAATATAAGATTGCTTTATGCAAGAAGATGGGGGGACAACTCTGAAAACAACTTTTTTTTTTTTTTTTTTAATTGGAATGGTATTTATGTTAGAGGATGACTTTCTGTTGTATTATTAGTGATTGTCCCGATGTAAGGGGTACTTAAGCAGACGTGGCCTATCTAAATATATGATATAATCAAGCTATTTAGTGTGTAGTGGATGGTACCATTGAGAAAGAAAAGAAAGGCATCTCTAGGCTCAACTCACTTTCTTCTTTTGTAATTATTGTGATGTTTCCATGACTAACTGCTAATTAGACCTCCTTGTTACTCTTTGATAAAGACACTTGACTCACTTACTCGGGTTTCTTGGAAAAACTATACGAGAGACCTCTAGGCTTGATGGTTACGGTGTCACTTCCTTATATAGTGGTGAAGGTTTTCAAGAGCAATTGCTTCTTAATATGCCTTAAGAACAAGAAGATGAAAATCTTTGCAAAAACATCGCTAACTACAACAAGTCATTATTCATTTGATGCTTAGCAGACAACAAGGTCCAAGTGTAACATTGTTTTTGAAGAAAATCCTTCTTTTCTATTTCCTTGGAATTGTCTACCCTTGGTGATATAAATACCTACAAAGATCTGTAAAACTGTTTGCAAAATCCACACTCTAAAATATAATAAACTAAGGAGATCAATGAGATCAAGTCATAGGAACATGTATCTCATAGTTGTTTTATTAAAAGAAAATGTAAAATGAGGTTGCATTAGACTTCTAAGCTAAACTAACAACATCCATCTTTTATTTACTATCCTACCCTACCTAAAAATAAAGGGAAAATCTTTATTCAAGTGTAAGAACTCTTCCAATGTAACCATGTGCGGAGCAAGATAAGAAGCATACTCATATCCATATATGAAAAAGTTACCACAGTGATTACCTAGATATGAAGAACCAAGCAACCTACTCGTTTTGGCATCAGAAGGTGTTGAAGAAGAGAATAGTATTGTGGCTTGATGACCTCTTGAAACCAAATTTCAATGTAATCTTGATGTTCATCAACAGTGATTTCTATGCTCTCCTTCATCATGCTATGCAGATCCTCTTCTTCTCTATGATTGATTTTTGAAGTACATGAAGGATCTGCTGAGATGGATCTTGAGAACTCCTCAATATTAGGTCTTAATGATTGCTCTCTATTGGATGTAGTCCATAATGTTTCTGCTTCCTTTGTATTTTTGCAAGGAAAATCATTTTGTAGCTCATAGGACCTTGACTCTTCTAATTTTTCTGGAGAGGTAGACAAGTTCTTGGCTGCTGCCAAAATATGTTCTTCTTGAAAAGAAGAAATCCCGGCTGCTGCTAGGATTTGAGAAAGTTCCTTCAAGCTAATGGTTGCTTCTGAGTTCATCTTGCCATTTGATAAAACTTGGTTCACAAAGATGATGTCCAAAAATTTAGGATCTCCTGATGGTGGTGTAAAAGCAAAGGTTGTATTTTTTGGTTCTATGGAAGGCTCGAATGGTCTTGCAATCTGTCCCAATACTACTACTCCTTCAATTTTTTGTTCTATAGTGCTCCCTGTTTTAGTCTCTTTTAGAGACTGCTTTAGCTCTTTGGGTTGAGCTAGCTCCTGTTTTTCGGTATTGGTCTGCGGAGCTTAAGAGTGGAATGTTCCTTCCCCCAAAGAGATCGGAAGGAACCTTGTCTAAAAGGTTTGATTTAGATTTAATGTATCTACATTGTGGGTCTCTAGGCCTATTCATAAAAAGAAATCAAAAACAAAAGAAAAAGCTACCATTTGGTTTCTAGGTCTATTCATGAAAGAAAACAAAAAGAAAAAGAAAAACTATCATTGGGTTTGGGGGAACCTGCTATAGAAGATGCACAGGTTCTTACCTCTCGTCTTAAAGTTCCCTCGCCACCAAGCTAATGCTAAGGTATAAGGATGATCTATTTCCTAACTACTTCTTACCTTGAGACAACTCCCCGGCAATGGCACCAAAATGTTAGGTGATTTATATGTACTAAAAATACACTAAACTACCCTCAATTGAATTGTCAACCCGGGGTAAGTAAACTTAGAGTTTTAGCAAAATATATGCCAAAGGTAAAAGGTTGGTAGGAGTATATTCTAACTAAGGAAAACAACTATCTAAGGCTAATCTACTCAAGCAAACCTATCTAATGAGAAAACCCTACTAAGCAAAATGAAACTAGGTAACCTAAATAATTTTGGGCCAAGGATCGATGGATGGTTCCTAAGAAAAAAAGTAAAACCCTATGTAAAGCAAACTAGTTCAACAATAAGCAAAAGCAAACCATTAAGCATAATAAGCAAATGACAAAAGTAAACTTCTTTAACTTGCCAACCTACATCCAATGAGCAACTACCCTATGAAAGCAAATAAATAAGCAAGTAAGAAAAAGCACCTATCTAACCTATTAAAGCAAATAGACAAGTAAGCAAAGACTCATAAACAGAATTTAAAGACTATTTCAACATATGACAAGAAAGAAAATAAGCAACTAAATGACGAATTAAATAAATAAAACTAAATGGCAACTAGATCAACAAACTAGAATTGAAAACTAAAGACTAATGACTATCCATCCACTGAAACCTCGTTAAAGAAAACATAAATTGAAATTCTTGTTCTATTCTATTTCAAACTCTGTTTTAAACTAGATTCTACAATTATAAATCAAAGCATAATCTAACATGTAAATGCATGTGGGGTTAGTGTATGAGTTTGCAAACTCGTTCCTAATTATAAAATCAATGCATATTAACAAAAATCCTCCATATTAACCCGCAAAAGAGAATTAAAACAGTTAAACTACAACAGCAAATTAAAGAAATGAAGGAACAGTTCATGTATAGGAAATAAAGAGACATCTAAGCTATGAAATGCATAAATAACACAGAGAACAGTTATCAGACTGTTGGTGGGCCCCACAGCAAGTCGTGGTCACCTCTCAAATGCACACCATGAGCTCAGCAAAATGATTTCACCATTAAAACTTGAAAAATGCAGTCTTATACAATTCTGGCAATTGAAAAATGCAAAAACAAAAGAAAACGTTTTTCTATCTATCCTCTACTTTGTCTACTACTCCTTAGCTATTGTATGACCACCATGGTGGTATTTATAAGATTTGCAGACCAAGTGGTCGACCACAGGAGGTTCGAACCGCTTCTAAAATTGGTCAATTTCATTAATGGTGTCCTAACTGCCAAAACTGAGTGAGCCAATAATCGCCTTCTTTGGACAACTGAAATTGAGTTGTCTTGAGCTTAGTAGCTGGAGGGGGCGATCATGAAGAAAACCCATGTGCCCGATTTGTCCATCACTGGCCGCCAATGCCATAACCGCCAACTCACCTTGCGTTTTTGTGCAATACTGTGTGCCAGAATGAGTGCCAGATTGAGTGTCGGATCAAGTGTCGAATCAAGTGTCGAAACTAGAAATATGGTGCGTTTTTCCATATAACAGCAGAAAAACACGAATTAACTCTTGGAAATCATAGAACATGATGAATTACACTTGATTTAATCATTAAACTTTAATTACATGTACCTTATGTCGATCATACCATTTTATCATCAAATTCTCCAAAAAGATCCTTCAAAAAGATGAAAAACACATATATACATATGGAAAAAGTGTAGAATAATTGTCATGAAAATGATCATATCTTGGGCCCAACGGTATTTCTAGAAATTGATATAAAAGGATATATGAATCTTTGTTATTATCTAATATGGTCTGCTTAATGTATGCCTATGTTGTAATGGAATGACTCTAGTAATAAAGATGTGACAGTTCTGATCTATTATGTGGCTATCCTGTACTATTTGGATATGTGTGTGTATTTTTTTACTTCTTAGTCACAACAACTTGTCAGATATGAGTTGCATGAATGCCAGCCTCAATGTATCTTTTTGTGTTTAAGCGTTCATCCATGTCACAAGACCCTATGGTCTCTGCGATCCTCTATGCATCTCGAGTGAGACCTTCCTTGACCTTGTTCGAGGATTGATATGCCAAAGCTCTGAGGTTTTTCTTGGTCAAATCTGGACAAACCCTGGTTCTAAACTCCCCAGCATTAAGGAGGAAATGTGCAAGCATGGAACAAAATGGAAACAAATGGTTATGTTGTCAGGACCTGAAATAATTGTAGGTAATGATGAAGGAAAGAGATGAGGTGACATCCATCTCGGGAGGAAATCGAAGACGGGTTCACTACGAAAGAGCATGAATTTTCCCTACGAGAAGCTCAGGGTATGAAAGTGAATGTGAAGAAATGGAAAGATGACTATCTTTACACGAATATGCATGAGCTTTTCTTTGTTGAAATTCCTTGTTTGTTGTATGAATGGTTAAAAATGAAAACTGCTACCAATTCTACTGTGTGGCCTTTGGAACTAGGGGTTTGGGATCAAGTCAATCTCAAAATATTGAAAGTGTTGGATAATAAACGGACTTGGGCTATTGACTTCTGGTTTACTCGAATAAAAGAAGGCTACATTGTTAAGTTTGTTGTGGAGTACACTGATTCTTTTATCGAGGCTAGAAGAAAGTTCACGGAAGGTCTGAGGAAGCGAATGCTAGAAGAAATTTCACTCTCGATAAATATGTTGTTCGTAGAGAAATGGATGATGCATATGGATCCTGACATAATGGATGAGTAAAATGTTGGCATGTTTTACAGGCAGCGTATGCTTGTCATTTATGGCAAGTACAACCACGATGATGGATTGAGTACATGTATAATGTGCTAGGTGGGAACCAAAAGTATTTTGGGAAGACCCAGCAGAGAAAGCTCATGAAGACCAGAAGATATAGTGCAGAGGTGCACACAGAGTGCAGAGTATGTGTGTTTGTCATTGATGGAAAAGATCATGACCAGTAGCACAACGATGATCGCATGGCAAGATCAGAAGCTAAATTCCATTTCAGGTATCAGAAACAAAGACTCCATTTTGGAGTTCCGGATACTGGGAGTTGGAGGAGTCAAGAGTCGAGACTCTTCATCATAGGAGTCCCGAAGTGTCGAAATCGAGAATTTTTTTTGGATGTCTAGGACTTTTGGCATTCCCGTTTATTGTAAAAGGGCCTTTCGAGCCTCATTGTAATCATCTTCTTGCAAATGCGAGTAGCCATCACATCTCTTCTCAGAGATAAGATGCCACCATTCTAGCGAGTCTTTCACTCTGTATTTTTACAGTCTTTGTACATTTCTCTGATTAATAGAAATCGTGTATTACTATATATTTGTGTTTATGGTTGCATCTCTGATACATTTCTGTTATATTATTGAATATCTGCAATATCTCTGTGCATTTCTTTATTATATCTCCGCTCTCATTTCGTGCCGAAAATAATTCGGATCACACGAAGTGCCGAAATGTGAAACGTCGAAAATCCCGAAACAAGCACATCAACCAGAGTTTCGAATACCGAGAGTTGGAGGAGTCAAGAGTCAAGACTCTTCATCATAGAAGTCCCGAAGTGACGAAATGCGAAACGCCGAAAATCATGAAATAGGCACATCAACTGGAGTTTCGGATACCGGGAGTTGGAGGAGTCAAGAGTCGAGACTCTTCATCACAGGAGTCTCGAAGTGCTAAGATGCGAAAAGCCGAAAATCCTGAAACAGACACATCAACCGGAGTCTCAGATACCGAGAGTTGGAGGATTCAAGAGTCGAGACTCTTCATCAGAGGAGTCCCAAAGTGCCAAAATGTGAAACACCAAAAAATCCTGAAATAGGCACATCGACCGGAGTTTCAGATACCGGGAGTTGGAGGAGTCAAGAGTCGAGACTCTTCATCACAAGAGTCCCAAAGTGCCGAAATGTGAAATTTCAAAAGAACTGTATGGATAAGTGCTTGGTCACCACTGGTGGTCACATCGTCGAAGAGCTATAGAGAAGAGCTCAAAGAGACAAGCTCCATTTCGAAGGTTGGGACATGGAGAGTCGAGATGACTCATCACAAAATCCCCAAAATGCGAAATGCGAAATACATGTTCAGAATTGGCCTCTGGTCATAACCTATGGTCACATCGACAAAGGCTCAAGGGAGGAGGTAGCATGAAGATAATCTCCATTTCATAGATCGTGACTTGGAGAGACGAGATGCCTCACCACAGGAATGTCGAAATGCCAAAATGTCGAATTGTGAAATGGTGAAATAAGCGCGAGACCCATCATTTATGATCCAATGGTGCAGGTTATTCGGGAATATGATCGAAGGGATACTATTTCCCTTATTAGTTAATCGATCAGTGGCGATTCAGTTGCTAATGCAGTTTTTGGAGTTTCATAGTGTAATTGCTAGAAACGACTAATTGTTTCTACCAGAGGACTCGAAGAGACTTCAGGGTGATCACCAGAGAAGCTGAAGAGTCTCAAGGAATTTGCCAGTGGAATGAAGACTGTTCATAGAGGCGATTGACATATGGAAGAGAATTGTAGCATGTAACTGCAACAGAGAGGATGAGCTCGACTGTGATAGAGAAGACGAAGAGTCTCGAATGCTAGACAGGCTAAGGAATCTCAACATAACACCCAGTGATGATGGACACATGGGTTTAACATCCAGAGAAGTTGAAGAGTTGCAATGATGATCAGGCAGAGCACTCGACATGAAGATCATGCAGAAGCATTGCACATATGGGATGCACAAGGTGCACAGAGACTATAATAATGCATAACAAAGAAGAGATGGGTGCTGTTGTAGAGAGGAATCACACATGGGGAAATGGACGATGTGGGCAGGAGATAAAATACAAATGAGAGGCGTAATTCAGAGAATCAAAATAAGACGCAGAGCATAAAGTGCAACAAAAGCAAAGAACAGAGATGCATAGCTGAGACAGTAAAAGAAGGTTGAGGTGCACTTGTAGAGAAGAGCAGAAAATTAGAAAGTACAAGAAGATGCAGGCAGAGAGACACTGATACAGGAGAGCAGAGCAGTGTAGCAAAACAATGATGAGACTGGTAAGCCATTGATGAACATTATATCACTATAATAAGTTTCAATAGAAAAGATTTATATTTCAGGGTGGTAGGGAGGTGCTAGGGAGGATTGTTTTCCTCAGAGGTCCAAGTGGGTGCTTGAACACAGGTAGTTGTAGCTTCCATCTAGTTGCAGCCAGAGAAACCAGGGTGGCAGGGTGGTGCAAGGGAGAACTGTTGTTCTATGTTATACAGGCTGGTGCCTATGTGACTGGAAGTTGGGGCTTCCATCCAGTTGGTGCTGGAACACTTAGGGAGTTGTTACTTCCTTCTAGTGGGTGCTAGAGAAACCAGGGAGTTGGTGCTTCCTTCTAGTAGGTGCTAGAGAAAATAGAGAGTTGGTGCTTTCAGCAAGTTGTAGCTTGCAAAACAGAGGTTGTAGCCTCATTATGAGTTGGTGCTCATAAGTATGATAATGTACAGAATGTAAAGATTACTTATCATATAAAGAAGAAGAGGTTTTTACCCTTTATGGGTTTCCTCAAGAAATATCTATCTCTGTATATTTCATATGTGTGAATGATGTTGAATGTTCTATTGCCTAGTTCCCTGCATTATTGTGATTGTCATTCAGTGCTCTGCAAAGAGTTTAAAATAAGCATAATTGTTTATGCTCGGTTACAACTGATTCACCCCCCCCCCCTCTCAGTTGTACAACAAATGGTATCAGATCGAGCCCCTTTTATCTAAGGGTAGATCCTAGAGCTTAAACATGTCAAGCCATGAAGGAAATTCAACCAATAAGCCTCCTCTATTCAATGGAACAAACTTTGCCTTCTGGAAAGTTAGAATGAGAACCTACATAATTGCTTTAGGTGTAGATGTCTGGGATGTTGTAGACACTGGTTATGTAAAGCCAATTGTACTAGCTAATAAGGATGACAAGCTAGAATTTAGCTTCAATGCTAAGGCTATGAATGTTATCTTGAGTGGGCTTGCAGAAGCAGAATTCGTAAAAGTTATGCACCTAGGAACTGCCAAAGAAATGTGGGACAAACTCATT
>ML796170.1:247109-288901 GCA_009831015.1 Picea engelmannii
GTTGGGACATGGAGAGTCGATACGACTCATCACAGAATCCCCAAAATGCAAAATGTAAAATACGTGTTTAGAATTGGCCCCTGGTCATAACCTATGGTCACATCGACAAAGGCTCAAGGGAGGAGGTAGCATGAAGTTAATCTCCATTTCGGAGATCGTGACTTGGAGAGATGAGATGCCTCACCATAGAAATGCCGAAATGCCAAAATGTTGAATTGCAAAATGATGAAATAAGCACGAGACCCATCATTTATGATCCAACGGTGCAGGTTATTCGGGAACATGATCGAAGGGATATTGTTGCTCTTATCAGTTAATCAATCAGTGGTGATTCAGTTTTTTATGCGGTTTTTGGAGGTTCACAGTGTAACTACTAGAAACGACTGATTGTTTCTGCGAGAGGACTCGAAGAGACTTCAGGGTGATCGCTAGAGAAGCTGAAGAGTCTCAAGGAATCTACCAGTGGAATGAAGACTGTTCATAGAGGCAATTGACAGATGGAAGAGATTTGTAGCATGTAACTGCAACAGAGAGTATGATCTCGACTGTGAAAGAGAAGACAAAGAGTCTCGACTACTAGATAGGCTAAGGAATCTCATCATAACACCCAGTGATGATGGACACATGGGTTTAACAGCCAGAGAAGCGGAAGAGTTGCAATGATGATCAGGTAGAGCACTTGACATGAAGAGCGTGCAGAAGCATTGCGCATATGGGATGCACAAGGTCCACAGAGACTATAAGAATGCAGAACAAAGAAGAGATGGGTGTTGTTGTAGAGAGGAATCACACATGGGGAAATGGATGTTGTGGGCAGGAGTTGAAATACAAAGAAGAGGCATAATTCAGAGAATCAAAATAAGACGCAGAGCATAAAGCGCAGCAGAAGAAAAGATTAAAGATGCATAGTTGAGACAGTAAAACAAGGTTGAGGTGCACTTGTAGAGAAAAGAAGAAGATCAGAAGGTGCAAGAAGATGCAAGCAGAGAGACACTGATACAGGAGAGAAGAGTGGTGTAGCAGAACAGTGATGATACTGGTAAGCCATTGATGAACATTATATCACTGTAATAAGTTTTAGTAGAAAATATTTATATTTCAAGGTGGTAGGGAGGTTCTAGGGAGGACTTTTATCCTCAGAGGTTCAAGTGGGTGCTTGAACACAGGGATTTGTAGCTTCCATCTGGTTGCAACCAGAGAAACCAGGGTGGTGTAAGGGAGAACTGTTGTTCTTTGTTATACAGGTTGGTGCCTGTGTGACTGGAAGTTGGTGCTTCCAGCTAGTTGGTGTTCGAACACTTGGGGAGTTGTTTCTTCCTTCCTTTGGGTGCTAGAGAAACCAGGGATTTGGTGCTTCCTTCTAGTGGGTTCTAGAGAAACCAAGGAGTTGGTGCTTCCTTCTAGTAGGTGCTAGAGAAAACAGAGAGTTGGTGCTCTCAGCAAGTTGTAGCTTGCAAAACAGAGGTTGTAGCCTCATTATGAGTTGGTTCTCATAAGTATGATAATGTACAGAATGTAAAGATTACTTATCATATAAAGAAGAAAAGGTTTTTACCCTTTATGGGTTTCCTCAGGAAATATCGGTCTCTATATATTTCATATGT
This sequence comes from Picea engelmannii, assembly GCA_009831015.1. NCBI lineage: Eukaryota > Viridiplantae > Streptophyta > Pinopsida > Pinales > Pinaceae > Picea > Picea engelmannii. Next base: position 248,714 of record ML796170.1, read on the forward strand.
GTGAATGATGTTGAATGTTCTATTGCTTACTTCCCTGCATTATTGTGATTGTCATTTAGTGCTCTGCAAAGATTTTAAAATAAGCATAATTGTTTAAGTTCGGTTACAACTAATTCACCCCCCCCCCCTCTCAATTGTACAACATAAAATACCCTAGTGCTAAGGGGGGGAGCTTGAAAAGATGAGGGAAAGGGAGAAAATGGATCTGTGGAGGAGAATCTAGAAAGTGTTGAGATGAGGTGAGGAATGGTATGGACCTAGAGGAGAAAAGGAGAAAAAGAGTCGAGAGATACGCAAGAATAATTGAGATAAGAATAAAAACAGAGCATAGAGGTGGAAAAGAGTTGTCCAAGGGCATGTGACAAGGGGTCGGCCTGAGGATGAAGAGAAAATAAACTACACTAGCTGGTAATGCGGAAGAGTATGTTGTGCCAGAGTGAATCACAGATGAGGATAGGCCTGAGAAGAGGCTTGGCATAAAAGATAGGATTTCTAATGGGGATACAGTAGTGATAGTATTAAGGTCCTAGGTGATGAATTTTGCATCCCTTTGTTGTTACAGAGTGTCACAACCTTAGAAGAAGATGAAGAACAGAGCAGTGGTGTATTGATAAGAGGAAAATATGGTGCGCAGAGAAGTAGTGTGATGTTAGGTGAGGAAGATAGTGAGTAAATTCGTAGCACACAGATAGGAAAGGAAGATAGAGTGCATATGTGTGGTGGGAAGATAGGATAGAAATATAGAGTGCAGCATGTCAGTGCACCAGAAGAAGAGGAATATGGAGGCTCCCCTAGTGGTGGGGGAGATGAATTGGAAATGGTAGATGGTCTTGCACAGTTGCAAGTAGGCAACTCTCTTGGTCACACTACGCGAAATTTAAGAAGAAGATGGACTTATGCCACCCCCCACCCTCCCTCCTTTGTACCACCCCCCTTGTGCATTTTTAATCAAGAAGAAAATACAACAAATAGTGAAGCAATTGAAGTAGAAGAGAGAGAAGAATAATATAGTAGAGAGGAGATGAGTGGAGAAGAAAGTGAAGTCAGTACCACTTCACCCAAGAAGCATTGGTGTTGAGAAATAAAACCCCTAGTAGTCAAAGAGGAGGAACTAGCTCAAGCTTGAGGATGTTAAATAGGGACAGTACGCTAAGGCTACTCACGTTCCACGAAATGGGTAAGGATAATGCAGAGCAACATTGATTTACATGTGAACAAATATAGTCTGTGAATAGAATCACAGACGAAGCAACAAAAATCCCGCGGTTGGATACCACGTTTAGGGACAGATCCTTAATGTGGTGCATGAAATACAAGGCTACTGAGTCGGTGGGATAGACAAGGTCCCTAGTAGAGATTAAGAAGGATCTGCTTAGGGAGTTCCAAAAACCTAAGTCAGAATCCCATTGTATCACAGAGATAAAGGAGATCAAGCAGAAGGAAGGTGAGACCATATGGTATTATAACCAATGGTTTAAAATTGTATTGAATAGGTTGACATTCCAAATCCAAGACATGTAGCACAAATAATGGTTTATTGTGGGGTTACCTCCCCATATCCGAGTTTCCCTCACCCAGTAGAAGGTGATCAATCAAGTAGACGAGGTAGAAATTCCAATACGCTTGGAAGCTACACTAGGAGGGGTAGAGACATTGGTAGGTTTGGTGCAGGTGCAGTCATAACTAGAAAACCTAACGATGCAGTTGCAAGATATGGATAAGACAAAGGTTTTGCTCGAGCATGCATGGACGTCGCTCAGAAGGGCATCATAGAGATGAATGCCATGTATTACCAAATTATGTGGCAACGAGCGCACCTAGTACATTTCTATCAGGACATACAGAATGGTGTGAGATATGCAGACAATGGGGTCATGTGCCACCCTGTTGCCCAACTTTGCAGAAGTACCAAATGATGAGCCATACTCCATTCTGCAAGTTTTGTAAATCTGTTGGGCATGATGTTAATAACTCTTGATCACTCTAGCTAATGCAAGATAATACCCGTGACGCATTTCGAGTACATAAAGAGAAAAAGGGTGGTAAGCATAGTTGTGTGGAAAGAGGTGTATACTAAGGTGTTCCCCGAGGTGGATATGGATGCAGTCACATATGAGGATATGGAATAGGAGGAGGTATACCCCCCACTATTATAGGAAAATCTCCCTGCAAATAGGTAGATTGCCTCAAAGAGCTAGACCCTAAACTCTAAGACAGAAAGTACTTAACATGGACACTGACTTCCTTTCAAATATATACAAACTAATGTATGAGGAGGAAGGATGATAGAGGTACATTTTAATTGACGTTTTTCCCTGCACGCTCCGAATCGAGCTCCAAAATCTCGCTCCTTGCTGAGTTCTGTAGACAAACAAAATACGACCACTTCCTACTCTATTGATATTAGCTTGAAAATAGATCTATCTATCAACAATAAGTTCATGTAAAATCAGACACAAACTAGAAAGAAACAGGCCAAGAAAATTATATTAATGAGGACAAAACATTTCTTACAGTCATGGATTGATTGCAGCAGCTCTTCCAAGTCCTCCTTGTCTATCCCTTGCTCAAAAGATCCACGATCCGAATGATGACAGCTTCACTGATTGCTCCCTATGAGATAATAGGTCTCTTGCTTCCAAAATATCTCTGTTCCAACACCACTTATGAGATCATAAGTTTGGTGTGATTCTCCTTTTCCAGTCCCCTTTCACCATTAGAAATCTTGCTTATATAGCCTTGGAGAGGCTCAACAACTTGAGATATCCTTGGGGAAGTTGAGGATTTTCCTCCTTTAGTTGAGGATCTTCCCTAAGATCATGGTTGGACTAGGGATTCGAATCCAACTGCCTTCCAAGAATGAAAAGATCCTTCCCCCATTCATCTCAACCACTTAACAACTTCCCAGAATAGGTAGTGCTCCCTCAAAAGGGCCATCAGAGCGTTGTAGCGCTCCCTAGTAGGCTTTAGAGGGGTTCCAACGCTTCTAAAATCTATAGCACTCCCTCAAAAGGGCCAGAGGAGCTTTATAACGCTCCCAGATAGTGTAAGGGGGAGCGCTCTCCTCCAAAAGCTAGTTTTTTGAGTGTTTTCAGATGGCAAAAGATTTGTAAGCCCGCTGACTCATTTCTCCTTTTCCAAATCAAATGTTTGAGGTGTTTCAAGTGTCCTTCTCATGTCATTATAGGCACGACATAGGCATCATGGCAGTATGATTCCCTGACACTTGCGACACTTGTAAGAAAAATGCGACACTTGTAATGACGACACTTGCGAAACTATCGAAGTGAGTAATTTTGACGTGTAACAGATTTCCCCGCAAAGTATGAAGTTAGAAGATGCGAACTGATAACTGAAATACTTTGTAGACTTTCAAGCAAGGGTATAGACGTAGAGAACCTGACAAAATATGCACACAAACATCCAACAAATATTATGACATGTTTCAAACCCAAGGTAGGCATACATATGCTTGGGTGATAAAGACTTGCAAGGTATGGCCGCAATAAAATACACTGCGGATCCATAATTGTATTGATAAAAGGGTATAGCCACTGAAAATACATTGTGGATATATACTTTGATTACATGAACTGATCGTAGCCACGAAGAATACACAGTGGATCTACGAGACGACAAGACATAGCCACGACCAATACAAAGTGGATCTATGTAACAGTATATATGTGTCATTGTTCAAGAGAAACTCCTTCGCAACCTGGGCAAAGCACATATCAAAGTGATAACTCAACCCAGGGTCTTCTTACCGATCCCGATGTAGTATGAATCTAACCATGTGAATAGATGTCCTGATGTCGAACATGGCAGAAACCACTTGATTACCGGTCAATGATGTAAACCATTAACAAGTGCGAGGGAGATCACCATTAATGTCAATGATTCCCAAGGTACCCTAGTACATTCCAACGAATGTGAATGGATGAGCTGGAGTCGAACATCCGTGGAATCATCCAATCAGAGGTCAATGATGTAAACCTACTGCTGAATGTGAGGAGGCATGCCATTGAGGCCTAACTGGTTTCTAAGCTTAATTCCTAGATAATGTGTTGACGTCGATAGGAATAAGCTCGTCGAAGGAGGGCCTTGATGTATCCCCCATCAACGACATGAAACAAACATAGAGATGTAATTGGTGGATCAAAAGGACATGGACTGACATGGGTTTTGAGACAAGATATTTGTGATGGCTGACTCTAGAGGAAGATACTTCCCTTGAACACTGAGGCACAACAGCGAAACATGACATGGACAAAAACTATGCAGTGGATACAGTGACTTGCGTCGGGCGACCCAAAGGAGTGAAAGGAACTCAAAGGATTGGCTCAGTGCAGAGGTTCAGTGGATTATGATGCATACAAATGACAAAGTGTCGTGTTCAAGGGTGACTCTAAGAATTGTTGGATAATGTTCTCAAGAGACTGCTTGGCTTGCTCCTTTCAATTTTTCCCCCATCTAGATAGATGAGTACCTCTTTTTTATTTAATGAGCTCGAGGAGGATAACACATGCTCGATTTAACTCACCTTCGGTAAGTTCCTCTTCCTTTGTTTAAACGAACTAGAAGAAATAAGGGTTCGATCCCGTATGGGCCTGTCGATGTGTGCTTTAGCGAGTCCAAAGACAGAAAACTCGAAGGTTTTTCAGGATTGTAGAGTTTGGAAAAACACTTAAAAGAGAACTCTCTCAGTTCCTTTTTCGTACAATAGTCCAACAAGACCGAAAAAGAGATAAACTATCGCTCGAAGGATGCCCTTTCAAACCTTTTAACGAGTGTGAAAGGAAGCAAGATCATTGGAAAATCTTTTCATATTTAGAGAGTCTGAAAAGGGTTTAAAGATGACTCCAGGGGAGTTCCTTTTCGTGTATCCATACAGTTCCGAAAAAGAGATAAAATTCTACCTGGATGCATTCTCATGTATTTACAAGCATGAGAAAGAACAAAGACTAAGCTCGGTACTCTGCCCCCAGCTTGAAATCTAGTGACTTGACTCTAGAATGATCATCAAAGGCTGGAGACATGCCCCCCAAGCTTCAATTCATTCACCGAATTTGAGGTTGTCACCAATTTCTGTGCTAGATGGAGAAAAAGGATACAGGTGGATGAAATGAAGGTTCAAAAATGAGACCTAACGAAAGACTCGACTCGACATCTACGAGATCTAGCGAAAGACTCAACTTGAAGGGAGAGGTGATTGTTTCATTTTTTAACGAGCTTGACACGGGAAAAGAACTATGCTCAAGGTTCCAGGTTCGAACCCCAGATTGTTCTTTCATTTTTTGACGAGCTTGATACAGAGAAGAAAACTATGCTCAAGGCCTCTTTCATTTTTTAACGAGCTTGCCACAGATAAAAGAAACTATGCTCGTGGCCTCTGTTACATTTTTTAATGAGCTTGCCACAGAGAAGAGAAACTATGCTCGTGACCTCTGTTTCATTTTTTAACGAGCTTGCCACAGAGAAGAGAAACTATGCTCGTGACCTCTGTTTCATTTTTTAACGAGCCTACCACAGAGAAGAGAAACTATGCTTGTGGTTTTGTCCGGATTATGGCTTCCAAGAGGATAATTCTCTGGAAGGGTACCATGTCGAAGGATAAAACGTGGTCATGGCCTCCAGGAGATCTTTGCTGGATGAAAGATAGTCACTCGAGAAGGAACACATGTAGAGGGTCATGGTAGGAGGAAGGATATCAGGTTCCAATAATCCTACCGAAGAGATCACCATGTCAACTATCGGATCCAAATCGTCGAAAGTTGAAAGCATGGGAGACAACGCCACATAATTGACATGCGGCGGGGGTGATATTGTCTGCATATAAGAACCACTTAGGGAGGTAACCCAGTCGGGGCTGATGAATGAAATTTGATCAATAGTCACAACTCCTCCATTGTGAGGAAAAGATAGCACACGGAAAAGAGTGGATACAAGAGCTTTCATAGCATAGACATAATCCCGCCCAAGGAGTAAAGTGAAATCCAAGGGGTCTCAGACTACCATGACATCGATAAAGACAGTTTTCCCTCCCAAAGTTATAGGAAACTGAGGAAGGATCCCTAAAGGTTGACTATTTCTTCTGTTAAAAGCTAACAGATTCTGTGTAACCGGTGCAAGCTGTGGACAACCCAAATCATACCAAGCAACGGAAGACAAAATACTAACGGACGCACCTTCATCTATCAGTGTTTGAGGAACCTCCCGACCATGAACCTGTACTGTAATCTAGAAAGGAACATGAGAGGGAAGACGAGGTCCAGTTAGCACACCCCAATCAAAAATGATGGCCTCATTACTTGGAGGGGGTTTTGCAAGAGAAGGAGGGATGCCCCCCGGTACGGTAGAGTCTATACTAACAAGAAAAACATGGACAATATCGGTTTTACTCTCTAGAAGGAGAGTAGGATCGACCGATGATTGGATCAGATCAACCAATGGTGGACTTGGATAGACCACTTTAGCACTCTTCAGAGGAAGAGTGGGACTGACCGAGGAAGGGACTGGATCAGTCACTTTGACATTCCTCAATGGAGGAATGGGATCGACCGATGGCGAAACTGGATCGACCACTTTGGAACTCTTCAAAGGAAGAGTGGGGCTGACCGAGGAAGGGACTGGATCAGTCACTTGGACATTCCTCATTGGAGGAATGGGATCGACCGATGCCGAAACTGGATCGACCACTTTGGCGTCACTCTTCTAGGACCACTTTTCTAAGACCTGGGTAAGGCCGAGGAAATCCCTCATAAAGTGGTCACCCTTACAAAGGCTGCAAGAGAATTTGGGTTTTGGATTCTTCCTTTTAATCTTGTTGACCTCGTCAACACTCCCAGTACTATTAACAGTAACTGGTTTCTTAGAGCCAACATCTGATGTTGTTGGGGCCTTTGTCCTTTTTGGGTTCTTCTTCTTCTTCTCTTTCCATTTCTTCTTCTTCTGATCAACCTGGCTACTTTCTTTAGATCTTTCATTAGGCGAAGAAGGAGAAATGGAAGGAGACTTAATGGGCGAAAAAGGCAAAAAGTCGACATGAGGTTGATGTGTGGGTGGTGTATTGACATCCAAAGTATTAGGTGCAGCTAAAACATTGGGAGGATTTGGGATCACCGGAGTGGGGAACAACCAAACTGGTAATCCGATAGTGAGTCCTGGAAGACTCAGTGTGGCAACATATGGAGGACCAAAGTTTCCAAATGAAGGAAAGGTATAAGGTTCCCTAGAAGAAGGGGTTCTTCCATTGGTACTCCCAGGATTTGATACCATTATCACTAACTCGACCTAAGGTCCACTAAGTAAAACAAACAACACATGCTACGAATCTGAGAAGCAATCAATCAAACAAACCCTCCTACGATGAAACCACTAGTTGGTGATGAAATCCAACGTCGTGGGATCAAAATAGGAAGGGGCAGGGATAGAGCAGGTGGATCAGTTATGTTGGCGACCTGCTTAACGAACTTACGCCTTGGTGCAAGCTTCCATGCAGTAATTTTGGATTTACCCTCCAAGGAGCCCGAGTGAGTTTGACCAACATCTGTTCCAGGTACAGTGAGACTTCCCTTCACCGTCACCTTGTGTGAGACTCTAAATATTGTGGATACTAAGGTCACCAACTTGTAGTCATCCCATGGGCGGGTACAGTCGACAGTCCAATTGGAACATATGGGCAGGATAACAAGTCCAAAATCAACTTGAAAGGATTCCACTCAACATTGTGGGTATACCTTCCAGTGACCCCCAATATACGATCTGACCACTACAAACAGTTGGGCCACGGAGGGATAATCTCCGTAACTCACCCGAATGTGACCTTGTGCGTAACCCCTGTGTGAGAGGGGGATCCCAGGCAGACTAATACGACAATTGGATTTAACTCTCCCTACCGCAAGATACTAAGTTTGTTTGATATCTTTGGAAAGTTATCCTTTCAAACTATCCCAAAGCTCTACACCTTAAACTAATGTAGGTTTGCTAAAAAAGATGTAAAAAGTCTGATAAATTTTCATTAAGAGTTGATTTTAATGGTTGTTGTTTACTTGGAGGGTGTATGAAAGTGAAATTGATGGAATGATGACTCAATTCCCAAAAATATGCATGAAATATGATAAGCAATCATTTCTTTTCAATGAATACCTATTTAAGGGAAAGAGGAAGAGTCGTTTTCACTATCAAACACAATCAATTTTGTTCTCAATCAAATCCAATATGATGCTACAACATTTCAGAAATGAAAACTAATATGAAAACTAATCATTAAGATGTACTTTTTTCATTTGCATGTGATAATCAATTCAATGCAAAATTTCTCCTGCCAACTACCCTTTCAGATCAAGGAGATTCGGACAAGAAAACGCAGATTTCACACAAACAACACACCCTTTTGCAATCAAACAAGAGAAAGAAAATAAAAAACGCAAAAGGAAGGAGAAAGAGATTGGATCATATGACCTCAAAGAACCAAATGAGAAGAGTTACAGAATTCTAATGTCCTTCACTAGAGTTCTCGCTCAGTCGAATAGGAGAGAAGAAAGCAAGGGATGAATTTCAAGCTCTCAACAGCAAAAACTCAAAAATAAGGAAAAAAGGCATAAAATCTGAACAATAAGGTGTTTACTTCTCAAGATGAAGCATTTCAAAGGTCAAAGGAAGAATGATTGAATCACAAAACAACTTAGCAAGTAAGAAACAGCGTTTTTAACCTCAAAAATGCAATTTTTTGAAGGGATTTTGTGAAAATAGGGGCTAGCGCTCTAGTGTAAGGGACACCAGGGCATTATAAATCTCTTTCCAACACTATAAGGGAGCATTAGTGCCCTGCTAACAAGGCAGGGGAGCGCTAGTGCCCAAAACTCACAAAAATGTCCAAAAAACCTTAAAATTCAGTCAAATTTTGACAAACAAGCTGAGTGTGATGGGGTAAAGAATCAATCAGCAAGTGCAATCAGATATGAAGGGGTGAAAAAGGCCTAAGAACACAAAGGCTGAGACAAGTCCTATGAGGAAAAATCAAAACCAAAAATTTCTGATTCGAATCCCCAGTGGAGTCGCCAATTTCTCTTGTAGGAAAATCTCCCTGCGGACAGGTAGATTGCCTCAAAGAGATAGACCCTAAACTCTAAGACAGAAAGTGCTTAACATGGACACTGACTTCCTTTCAAATCTATACAAACTAATGCATGAGGAGGAAGGATGATAGAGGTACCTTTTAATCGACGTTTGTCCCTGCACGCTCTGAATCGAGCTCCAAACTCTCGCTCCTTGCTGAGTCCTGTAGACAATCAAAGTACAACCACTTCCTACTCTATTGATATTAGCTTGAAAATAGATCTATCTATCAACGATAAGTTCATGTAAAATCAGACACAAACTAGAAAGAAACAGTCCAAGCAAATTATATTAATGAGGACAAAACATTGCTTGCAGCCATGGATTGATTGCAGCAGCTCTGCCAAGTCCTCCTTGTCTATCCCTTGCTCAAAATATCCACGATCCAAATGATGACAACTTCATTGATTTCTCTCTATGAGATCATAGGTCTCTTGCTTCCAAAATATCTTTGTTCCAGCACCACTTATGAGATCATAAGTTTGGTTTGATTCTCCTTTTCTAGTCCCCTTTCACCATTAGAAAGCTTGCTTATATAGCCTTGGAGAGGCTCAACAACTTGAGATATCCTTGGGGAAGTTGAGTATTTTCCTCCTTTAGTTGAGGATCTTCCCTAAGATCATGGCTGGACTAGGGATTCAAATCCAACTGCCTTCCAAGAATGAAAAGATTCTTCCCCCATTCATCTTAACCACTTAACAACTACCCAGAATAGGTAGCGCTCCCTCAAAAGGGCCATCAGAGCAATGTAGCGCTCCCTAGTAGGCTTTAGGGGGGTTCCAACGCTTCTAAAATCTATAGCACTCCCTCAAAAGGGCTAGAGGAGATTTATAATGCTCCCAGACAGTGTAAGGGGGAGCATTGGCGCTCCCATAAGAGGTATAGGGGAGCGCTCTCCTCCAAAAGCTAGTTTTTTGAGTGTTTTCAGATGGCAAAAGGTTTGTAAGCCTGCTGACTCATTTCTCCTCTTCCAAATCAAATGTTTGAGGTGTTTCAAGTGTCCTTCTCATGTCATTATAGGCACTACATAAGCATCATGGCAGTATGCTTCCCTGACACTTGCGACACTTGTAAGCAAAATGTGACACTTGCGACACTTGTAATGACGACACTTGTGACACTATCGAAGTGAGTAATTTTGACGTGTAACACCCATGTTTTTTAATTATGGATAGATTGGTCATGTCTCAAGGTTTTGTATCAAAACACGTCTTCTTTGTGCATACTATTGTAGTTCCAAGCATGTCATTGAAGACTATCCCAACTTGTTGAAAAAGTGGGAGGACAAAAAGGCCAATTCAACCATGGTGCATGTTGAGTCATGCAAGAATAAGAAGAAGAATGAGGAGGATAATGTTCGGGTAGTAACCCGAGGAGGAGAAAATACAGGAGCAGGATTTGAGCATGGTGAAGGCTCAAATCAAAATCCAAATAGGAATATAAGGAAGGAAGCTCAACCCCCTTTGAGGTTTGTTGTTTCCCACTAAAAACAATTCCTACGTGATGCACATAGAGCATTAGAAGAAGAAAGAGCACACGAGGAGTTGTAATGCATGACTTGGAGGTCACTTTAGGATGCCAGGATATGAGAATAAATACAAAGGGTGACACAAAGTTCATTTAAGGAAGCACAGATCCTCGAAGAGGTACAATGAGTGACACAAAGGTTGCTAGAATAAGCTCGTTCCCATGAGGAATTGCAGCACGCGATGCAAATATATTTGGAAGAATATTGCGTGCACGAGGAAATACAGTGCCTGATGAAACAATCATTAAAAAAATCTCTCATATAGAACGATCTATGATGTACTGAGTAGAAATAACATGAAGAACATCATCATGAGGAATTGCAATGTGCTACGTGCACAAAAGTCTTGCATGACTTAGGTTGCAAGGAAGAATCTGAAGACTAGGTAAGTTCTTTCTTGTGTTTTTGTTTGCGATTGTTGAATGATAAAGAGGCTACAAGTAAGTTGAAAAAGATGTTAGCTACTTGCATGAGCGAACAAGGAGTGGAGGCAACCATATCATATTTTCTACCATAAAGAGATGTACTCCAGGTCAGCAAGAAAAAGTGCATTGGTCGAGAATTTAATATGACAACAGAACTTGGTGGCTATGACATGGATGGAGTCGTGTTGGATCTAGGTTCCGATGTGAATATTTTTCCAAATAAATATTTGGAGCTGATGGGTAACCTGAAATTAGTCTAGTCACCCGTCCATCTGCAGTTGGTCAATAAATAAAAAATCTACCCAATAGGCCGACTGGACCAGGTGGAAGTGAACATAGGAGTAAAAAAAAAGGTTGACTCTGAGGTCATAGAAATTATGGATGAATCTGATCCATACCCTGCCTTAATTGGAATTGGTTGGGTCTTTGATAATAATGCGATGTTGAACTTAAATAAGAGACATATTTCATTTGAGACAGATTCATTGCACGTGGTCGGAACACTGGATCCATATGAAGGTGATCTATATAATGAACCAGTGGATGAGGATGCACGAAGCTCTGTCATTGAAAATATCTATAAGATCATCGGACACGAGGAGGATTACATCAACCCCACTGTAGATGGAGAATTAAGTTGGAGAAGTGTCAAGTATTATGACACGGATTTTGAGGTTTCCATGAATAGGTGGAAAAAGAAGCTATATGAAGTATCAACGAGGAGGTGTGCACACATCTCTGCAAAGGAGTGTGAGGAAACATTTGGATCGTATTGGTTCGATGGATCAGAGCCAGTAGATACATTTATTGCATGGATGCAATACATTCCTGAGCATCAGAGGAATCGTGCACTTGAAACAGTAATCAAAGGAATTCTAGTGTAATGGTGGGATGGATATCGAGAAACTTACCAAGAATGGGAATCTATCGAGGGATCGATGTGGGAAATATTTCAACTAGATGTAGACATTCGTCGATATACATTCCCTTGAGAAAAGCATCGGATAGCTAAGAAATGACACAAGTACATGCGTATTTAGTATATGAAGGGAAGGAAAACCTCAAAATCCCACGACGAACTCTTCCCTGCACAACTCTTTCCAAACCCCATTGAGCACATAGATGACTCTGACATCACTACAGACGAAACAGTTAGGCAATGAATCATACCATAACCATATGATCCTACTCTCACACCTCTTACATGGACGTTGATCATTTGCGCCTACATGCAGATATGTTGCAACCCACCTAGGGTCATTGTGTCCTTCTAAACCACCAGTCAGTTACAGGAAGGGTGCATAGGAACATGCATGACACCCTTGGCGATTAAACCTACGCATGTATGGTGTTGTCTAAGCCATCATTAATTTTTATGATCTAGTGTCAGAATTATTTTTGGGATCATAGCAGTCGAGGTGATAGGTCATTCTAACACATAAACTTCATCTATTTCCAAAATGTAAGCTCATTAACACTGCTGGCAGGAGGATGATTTGTCCGATTTACAAGAAATTTGCAATTGATTGCAGGAGTTGGTGAAAATCTCAGCATTAATGTGCGAGTGGCATATCAACCTCCATTAATATAAATCTAACGACCATAATGGGGTAGGGTACCAGCCAATTCAATGAAAAAGATAGGACAATAACTTCACATGAATGACTAGCCAATCGTCATTATGACTTCATTCTGTTAAGAAACACTCAAAATTTCCACTTCCTCGTCCCTTTTCCCCGAGTTACATACACTCCTTTCCCACCTTTGCAAGAAAATACTTCACCAATACACACACCACATCTTCTTGGAATAGTCCAACACCATTACAACCATTTCTATTATGGCATCATCAAGCAAACTTAAATCTCGGTAAAAAGATAAGGCCATGAAAGAATAATTTCTTCCTAATCCTGTGCTACCATGTGGATTCCCATTTGAAGGCCTTCCATAAAAAAGGTACCCTTTCTCAAGTGTGTCGATTATAATGTCTAATACCCCCACCATTTCCCTAAACTTTAGGTCGAAAAATACAAAGAGGTCATCTGGAACGACGATGGAACAAACAAAACGATACTACAAGAGTGGGAAAGACCCTTAAAGAAATATATTATCCTCTCCCTCCTAAAATGTCCACACTTCGTTCGATCCCAGGAAGTGCAGTCATGTGTTCGTTTCCTCCTCACTATAGTATAAGGGGGATACCTTTGGATAGACATGTCATATCTCATCAAACATGCCATTATACATAGGGTCTCTGGTCTGCTCACTTCCAACAAAAATCCAACAAATAGTCTAAAGGAAAAGGATGCATCGTTAGAGGAGGCTTATTCCAAATACGACACATGGAGAGTAAAATGTGACATTGTCATCCCCACAATCAACAATTCAATGGTTAGGTTTGCAACCCAACTACTTGCATGCAAGCTTATTCAGAAATGTTGAAAGGAATAATTTCATATCAAGTTCATTCTCATGAATGAGCGTTTCATTGAGGGGCATCAGATGGCTTGGGCTCCTTACCTATTCAAAGAATTCGTCACTCACTACCTGAACTCTTAGGATGAGGTGAAGGAATTTCATTACAAATGGGTCCTTTTAGTACTAAGCATGGTACTATGGAAGCCACCCTCCAGTTTTGAAATTGACGTGGCTACTGCCCCCTCATTTCTCACTCCATTGTTCTTGCTACTCCATCATTACAAGGATGTCAAGGCACATGATCCATTTCTAAATCATTAAAGAAATGGTACACCCAATTAATCAATTATTATGTCGAGCGAGTCTACATCATGTCCCACATCTTCAACATGTATGAGAATCATCTTCGATTTACATGTAATTTCCATAATGTGGTGATCTTTCCCCATGCGGCTACAAATAGAAAAAAATTGGTGCTTCCCTTTTATATTACGGAGAGGGATATTATAGGGGGATCTGACTACAAGGCTATGAATGAGGGGGGTGACAAAGAAAAATAACCTAAGAGTACATAATCTTCAAACTCCATTGCACATTCTCAAAACGCTAGTGGGTTTAACGTAGACATTTCAGTAGCAAAAAGGAGAAAGTGGGTGTCCCATAATAAGACTTCAACTTAGATAAACATTGACTCTGGGTCCGAACAATATCCCTCACCTCCACCACAACCCACCCATGTTGTAGAAAAAACCACATTTCCTGCATCTCAATACAAACCCCGCTCTAGATATAGTAATGAATTACTTACAACCATCGAGGTTTCGGGAGACAATCCTCTTCGAGTGCTCATTGTCAATCCACTTGCAGTAATCCCTTCAGTTTTGGACATAATCGAACTAGACTTGTCACAAGTCCTTACAAATGAAATCCAGAGATTTATCACTATCATGGTACACGATCTCGAGGAACACCATCAATCCATCAACCATGAGAAGGCCTAGTTATGTCTCCACTATGAGCAAGAACTTTCCAATCATGACACCATGAGATCCCAATTACAAAAAAAATAGCATGCGTGTAAGGAAGTTGAAGAGGGTTGGAACACTTTATGAGAATTACACATTGTTGAAGTGGTTAGACATGTAGAAAATCACAACCATTATGTGGTCGTTCTCCATGACCACACCGAAATGGTCATTTCTCTTAACAAATCATATTCCCAAGTCTCCTGACATGAATAGGTGCAACCAGAAATTTCAACCCTGTAGAAAATGAAAGCGGTCACTGAGTGTGTTTAGATCCTGCAATCCCATAATATTGAACATCGGGCACAACTACAACGAAACATCGAAGGAGACTGCACTCTAGAGGAAGATTGCTCGGGCCACAATAACCATTTAGGAGGGTCGAAACAAGGCCCAAGGATTCGCTGCATTGGTTACTCAAAGATTTAACTTGTGGGATCATTTACAAAGCCTTCTCGATCTCACTACTCTCTATGATAGGGCTCTCACAACAGAAGTTGATGTTGTGCAATGGAAACGTGACATAGGTTCTTCACCTCCCAGGGAGCACGTCGTCACAATTCTTTACATTGCAACAAGAACAAAGGATATCACACAGCTCAAGCTGAGTAGTAGAATATGCAAGAGTTGATAACTTATATGGTCGATAATGCCTTGATCAGGTATGCTCGGATCTCCAATGTGAAATTTGTTGTCATCCCTCTCATTAAGAAACTCAACAACACATACCTGACAACCTCTCCGGTCATAGCCATGGAAATTGAGGAAGCTATTCAACTTACACAGGATATCCAAGGCCACTTGAATGACCCCAAGTGCCAATATAAGGACTTTTTGGAGGAAGTAAAAATCATTTTGTTTTATGTTGCAACGATAAATCCATAAACTGTTTAGCTCGAGGACGAGCCAAGTAATAGTGGTGGAGGAATGTTGGCACCAAAATTTTTGGGTTCATTTCATTTGCGTTCACAAACGAATTTGTGTGCGCTCATTCCAAACTTTTTTGTGTGCCTAAAGTAATGCATGAATAATGACAAGGAGTGCACACTAGACAGAGTTTTGAGAGTGTGAACCACGCCTAAAATATTATCAAATGTGTGTTAGTCCTAGTTTTGATGTGCACCAGAAATAAAGAAGACATGTGTCAGAATCAAGAAACGAATCATCGAGAAATAATCTTGAAAGATTACTACCAACAACACAAGGGATCATGGAGATGAAAAAGATGTGTTGGCAAGGAAGTTAAGATTTCCCAATTCTAGAAGACTACGTGGACTGCATGAAGGTACCATAAGAGTGCGAGGTAGTTTTGTCAGTAGAGTGAGTGGAGCAGAGGAGAGAGAGAGACAAAGCTCTTGAGCAGATAAAACTATAAAATGAAGCATTGATATTAGAAATGGGTCCAACTAGATGTTTAGTTGAGATCCATTGAGTCCTTGGTACTGATCTCACTTTGAGCCTGTGTTTTTGAATATATTCCTAAGTTTTTCATATATCTAAAGTTTTGAGAGAATGTGCATTGCATAGTGTGTTGTATTTATGGGAATTGATATAAAAGGAGATATCAAGCTTTGTAGTTGTCTAATATAGTCTGCTTAGTGTATACCTTTGTTGTAATGGAATTACTTTGGTAATAAAGATGTGATAGTTATGATCTATTCTTTGTCTATCTTGTACTATTTGGATATGTGTGTGTATTGTTTTACTTCTTAGTCATAATAACTTGTTAAATATGAGTTGCATGAATCCCATGCCTGATGGATATTTGTATGTTTAAGCCTTCATCCCTATCACAAGACCCTATGGTCTATGTGATCCTCTTTGCATCTCGGGTGAGACTTTCCTCGGCCTTGGCTGAGGATTAATATGTCGATGCTCTTGGGTTTTTTTTTTCAACTCTAGACGAACCCTAGGTCTAAAATATCTAGTGTTAATAAGGGTGTATGCAAGTGTGGAACAAAATGCCAATGCCACATGTGTGATTAATGGAAGTTGGCATGGCATCCACTCGGGAGTCGGTACCATGGTGGTAAATAGAATAGGTCAACTTGCAAGAGGCATAACTTCCACATACGAGCTCTAATTGAGGTGATATTCTCATTGATGAAAATTTATCGAAGTGTAGAACAATACAAATAGGTTGAAAGCTAAGCTCACAAATTTTTGGCCACAAAATAAGTTGTTTAAGGATTCAAATAGGCTCTGAACAATTCTTGACCCCAAATCACCAAAGTAGGTCCTACCCATCAAATGGGTCCTACAAGCTACTAGCTCCATTTTTTCCACCCAAAAAATACCAAAATAAATGACAAATTATATAATGATCCATTATAGATCAATTTAAGAAATGCAAACTATGATTTACAAATTAATTCTCAAAAATACTTGATTGTTCTCTAAGCTTACTCGAACATTCACATCATAAATGATTTATAAAAATACAATTAAAAGTCACAACATATCTCCACTAAATTGGATGACTATCATTTAGTGTGGAAGATTAATGTTGTCATTTACCTCCCAGTATTTTGCTAAGGATGTATTTTTATAAATTCAAACCTTTATGGGGTAACCCTTTTAAATCTCTATTAAGTAACTTTTACTCTGTCTCACTCACCAATGGTTTTGGTTTTTGTTGTTTTGTTTTTGGTTCTTTGTTTTCTTTTTCTTTTTCTAAGTGGTAAAATTTATCTTAATGTGGTTGTCAATCAATAGTGTGGATAGCTATCATTGGTTTTCATCCACAAATGCATGCCTACTCATCACTGTCATTCAAAAAAACCATGCAACCAAAAATGACCCATTGATGGTTCATAAAATGGTAGACTTCCACTCTCTATATATTGGGTTGTTAAAATGTTTTCTTACTGTTATCACATGAAGTTTTCAAGGGTCGTAGGTGTGTGTCAAAAACGCTTGAGTCTATATCCTTTCCCTGCCTCTCTCTCTTTTGTAGGACAGGTCTTTAAGTTTTTCCTCTTCAGCTGGCAAAGTCATTTTTGTTTGCCCCCTTTTGTTTAAGTGACTTGTTTTCCCTTGTTGTCTTACCTGAAAAAGTTTCGGCCTGGAGCCTTTTTGTTTTCTTTTAATGATGAACACTCATCTCCTTTTCCTTTTGTTTTCCCGAGCCCACAGCCAGTCATCCAAGTCTTTGTTTACACATGCCGCAACCATGAGCACAAAGTGAAACACTCAAATCGGTTCGTTATGGACTCAAATCAAGCAAGCAGGCAAGTTCAGTTTTCAACGGCGGGATTTTCATGTGAAGTTCAGATCAGTGGCTCATGGGAGTTTAAAATTTCAAAGTTTCACGAAGTATAGCGCCAATGAAAACCCCGAAGCCCAAAGTGAGCATGAGTCATAGATCTTAAAGGGGACACGTGGAGGCAGATCCCTCACTTCGAAATTCGGTGCTCCAGAGGATTTTGGGAGTTAAGCATTGAGAAGTCCAAAAGAGTCGAAGTGTTGAAGCCGCCGAAGTGTCGAAGCCCTGAAGTGTCAAAGTCCCTAAGATTCGAAGTGTCGAAGTCCCAAACAGCCAAATCTCTGGAGTGCTGAAGCACTGAAGCCCTAAACTATCAAAGTCCCGAAGAGATGAAGTGTCGAAGTACCGAACAGCCGAAGCCCCAGAGTGCTGAAGCATCGAAGCCCTGAAGTTTTGAAGTCCCAAAGAGCTGAAGTGTCAAAGTCCCAAAGAGCCGAAGTCCCGAATAGCCAAAGCCCCGGAGTGTCAAAGCATCGAAGCACCGAAGTGCCATAGTCCCGAAGTCTCCAAAGTGGCGAAGTCCCAAACAGTCGAATCCCCGAAGTGCCAAAGCACGGAAGAGCCGAAGAGTCGAAGCCCCAGAGTTAAATATCAATCGCCATGTGTCCTTTCATATCGAACGAACATTATTTACTTCAGGAATCTGGGCTTCAGGATTTTCAACATCTCGACTCCTGGTTTCATCCAGAGCGTTTTCTCCCGGAGTTAAGAATCAAGCGCCACATGTCCTTTCAGATCGGACGGACATTATTTTCTTCAGGAATCCAGGCTTTGGGATTTTCAACATCTCGACTCCTGGTTTCATTCGTAGCATTTTCTCTTGGAATTAATAATCAAGAGCCACGCATCCTTTCATATCAGACAAACATTATTTACTTCGGGAATCTAGGCTTCAGGAGTTTCAACATCTCGACTCCTGGTTTCATCTAGAACGTTTTCTCCCAGAGTTAATATGCAAGCATCTCATGTCCTCCTCAAATCGACGATCGTCCTTCACTTTGTAGCTTCAACATTTGTTTCAGGTCGCCACGTCACTCCAGGCCCATATTTATGCCAGCTCTACATGCAGACCCCTCGCGAGCTCTGAAGTCCAAAGTATGTGGCAACCGTAAGTGCAAACATGGGGAACCCTTATCAGTCATGACACGTGGCATCCATCTATCACTAACACATGGCACTCTTTTCAAACATACTCGGATGTGTCTTCAGCCTATTTTCGAGTGACACATGTCACCCCTTTCGTCCGCGACACGTCAGCATAGTGACGTCAGGCTTCCACATCATATTTTTCTCCAGAGGTGTTATTGTTCGATGCCAAAAGCAATGCCCCACCCCAAAGAACAGTTTTAATATATCCTAAAGTTTGCAGGTAGATAAAATCCAGTGGTGCTGCCAGATCTAGTAGGTATACCCAGATCACAGAATGAGACCATATCAATGGCCACACTTCATTGCAGAGACGCAACTTGCTCGATCGATAAAATTATTGAGTGGACCCGCAATTGAAACCATGGTTTGGAGAAAGTAATATGTGGCGAAAGGTGGTGAATTGCGGTCTCAAAAGCGGTGTGATTCAAAACCACTTTTGAAGGCCCCGTAATCACGTGCTCATATATCGTCCTATCCAAGAGAAGCATGTGGTCTCCCCCCTGAGCATTAAGTCTCATTGTGATCCTGAGAGGAGGCAGTTAATGAAAATAGAGCTAGTGGTTGAAACCTCGGCTCACTCCATAAATGGAAGGCATGGAAGGCTCGGTCGTGGGGAATGAACCATCATCCCGGGGTACCCCTGTGGACAAATTTTCCTGCAGACCCATTTTGATCTGAGTTCATATCTGATAGAGGGATACATGCACACTCTTACAGAAGACTGCTCAGACACAATGCTTTGAATGTAGTGATCAGATCACACTCCTGATAGTCGAGTATTGATCTAAGTATAAATGTTTGAATTTGATATTTTGTTACGGTCATCAATTAGTTGAGTAGAGCTCCCTATCTTGTAATATTTTGATGCCAGAGTTGTTCTCTGGTTATGTATCAAATTTGAGACTTGCACATTAATAGAAGTCAGCTTCTTTCATTTCTCTGTAAAAATTGTGTTAAAACACTCAGGCATGGAGGATCCAGTCGAGGTTCATAGGTTTATTGTAATGTAGGTTTGATTACAGTATTGTTGTGACCAGTTTTAGTCAACTTATTTGTTGTCTTATTCCCTCTTACACTGAAAGGCTCGAGCATGGAGGATCCAGTCGAGTTTTTGTAGTTGCATTGTGATGTAGGTTTGATCATTATGTTGTTGTGTTTATGTTCTTGTGACATATTTCAATGTCTGAAGCTTGAGTTCAAGAGTGCTCTTGAGTCTGAGTTTTTCTTCACCAAGCTACTTGAAATCTTGATGCCCATGATAGACTTGTCCACTTTCTCACTAAGTATTCCTTCTGCTTGCCCGTAAACTCAATTCACCGACTAAATTTAATGAGGCGCTCAATTCCTTGTGCATTGCCTGCTTAGTTTCTGTGTTAGAATCATTCATGTACAGAGTTTTTTCCATTTGACCTCCACTCATAAAACCAACATCCACCAAACATTATGATGCATATTAGGCTTATCCTCCCGCAATCTGAGGGTGACTCTCAGTGCTAACATTTGTGGCACCATTGTTGGGGAACGATTTGAAGACATTTCCCTGGGTAAGAATGACAAAGAAATTTTGATTCTGAAGGTGCATCAGAAATCAGTACCTTGAAGATTGCAACTTGCACCCGACGACTCCATTGTTTCAGGTGTGGCTCTGAAAGTAAGACACACGAGGTCTACTCCATAGTTGCCTCTAGCTACACCTGAAGCTGACCTAGAGAAGATTATCAAGAAAGGAAAGGCCTCTCAAGAAGAACACCTTTCAACCACCTTATCAGGTGATTCTGGTAACTTACATGATTCTTATTTAAAAAATTATAGTAGCTACTTCTAATTCTCCTGTTATACCGTCTGTTGGTGTTTCCAGAAGTTTAAATTTTGGGATTTTTCCTGTTGATTTCCCCCCTCCTAGTTTTGTTTTGGAAGGAGAAAGATTTGAAACTCTTGTCTCCCCTGATATTATATAGTGGTTTAGACCCAGGACCTTAGAAGATTTTCCCGCTTCGGGCTTTATCACTCCCCCTCCTATTAAAGTTTTTGTGTTTATAGAAGGGGAAACCTATGTTCCCTTGAGCTCCATATCTCTCTCCCCCAACACTCAGTCATTTCCTTTCTCTCCCAGAAGCACAGCTAGATTCATACCTGTCCAAGCTCCATCTTCCCCTATTTTTCCTACAGTTCACATACCAATGGCAGGTGCTAATCCTCCTAGGAACAAGATGGATGAGATATTGGCTACTAGATACGCCCCTCTAGTCTTACCTTTGCCTATGAATGCTCTCCCAGCCACAAACTACCTTAAGTACATGCCCCAGTTCACAGGGGAGGGAGACATAGATGCAGAAGAGAACCTTTCATATTTTTATAGATTTGCAGAGATCCATGCCATCGAAAATGAAGATGTATGGATGAGAGTTTTTGTACAGAGCCTTCACAGTGATGCTAGGAGTTGGTTTAAGGACTTGCCTCCTAGATCTATTGACGAGATTGATGCTCTGGATGACTCATTCTTAAGACATTGGGGGGATAAAAAAGATTTCCTTTATTATATTACAGAATTCGGGGGACTTAAGAGAGAGGAGGGGGAATCTGTTTCAGATTTACCAAAGAGATTTAATAATATGTATAAAAATATTCCCACCGAAATTAAGCCTACAAAAACCTCTGCCAAGATTACTTATGCTGGTTCTTTTGACCCTGCTTTTTTCCTCCTGTTGAGAGAAAAAAGGGTTACTTCATTGGCTCATATGCAAGAAGTATCCCTTGAAGTAGAGTCTAATCTATTGGCAGTAGGCAAACTCAGGAGAAAATCTGATAGAGACAGAAGAAAAGGTAGGTCTGAAGCCTCAATCTCTAATTCCTCTGTTGCCCACCCTCAAGAGGAGGAATTGACCAAGCTGGTAAAATCTTTGTCTGCTAAAGTGGAAAGTTTGGAATTGAAAGGAAAGAAGAGTTATAGGAATCCCCAAAACGTTGATAATAGGGGTAACTTCAAAATACCAAATAATGCTCCTCAGATCATCCAAAGAGATCAAAGAAATAGGGATAGGGATGATCAGATAATTCAGGATCATCTCCAAAATAACCTTGTTACTGATGAAGAAGAGGAAGAAGATTTTGATCCTGAAATCCATTGTCTCGGTGAGACCTCCTCATTTCCTCATCTAACCCAATTTACATATGAAGACTCTCTCATGGATATCCAACTAAAAGAAATGAGAAAGGGGGAAAGGACCAACAACAATCCAAATAGATATAACCTGAGGTCAAAGAAGAAATAAGGAAAGCTTGATATTTTTTATCAGCTTGCTAAATATGTGGCAGACAACAGTAAAGGAAAGGAGGCACAAACCCCCCCCACTAGTGGTTAAAATCCCTATCCTAGAAGTGATGGAGATTTCAAAGCCTCCTTCCTCTTACAACCTTGAGCATGAGATTCAAAAGATTAGGATCCTTGTACCTCTTTCCGAGTTAGTCAAGCATGAGGGATTCAAAAGGTGCCTCTCTAAAATATTGCATCCTGAACCTCCGTCTCACTCCACAGACTCAGTCAACCTCCAAGATGAAAATCCAGTTGTCATACTAGGGCCCCTAGTAGAGGATAGAGATGATTCCTCCCCCCCTTTCTATACATCATTGAATATTCATGATAAAGTTTTTCACAACCACTTGATGGATTCAGGGGCATCTCACAATCTAATGCCTAAGATTGTCATGGATGAGCTTAGGTTGGAGGTTACAAAAACCTACCATGACCTGTATTCATTTGATTCTGGGAAGGTAAAATGCCTCGGGTTTATTAAGGACCTGGTTGTCTCCTTGTTCCAATTTCCAATGAAGAGTGTGGTCATGGATATAGTGGTAGTTGATGTCCCCCCTAATTTTGGGATGCTCTTGTATAGATCATGGATCAAAAGACTAGGTGGAACTTTGCAGATGGATCTTTCATATGCCATCATTCATGTGTTTTTGGGGGGGGACATAGAATTCTTTATAGAGAAGCACAAATTGCTTACATTATCAGTGATAAAGAAAATCCCATCAACCACCATATTTTTCCAGTTGATACTGACTTAGGAACCAGTATATTATAGCTCACTAACACTCCTCAACCACCTATTGAAATAATAAAGAATCCTATTACCTTTTGTGAACATCCTCCCCCCAATACCTCTGTTTGGAAAAAAAAATTGATGGAGCCTCTTCTAGGGAAAGTGTTGGTGTTGGAGTAGTTTTTATTTCCCCCTCCCAAGAGACCATATCTTTGTCTTGCAAGTTGGAATTTGAAACAATAAACAACTTGGCAGAATATGAGGCTCTTCTCTTGGGTTTGAGAGCTTCCAAAGACATGAAGATTGAGGAGCTAGCAGTGTTTGGAGATGTTGAGTTGATTGTTCATCAAGTCATAAATCTGTATCAGGCCAAGAACCCAAGGTTAAGGGCCTACAAAAATGAAGTTTGGGATATGATTGATAGTTTCTTCCTGGATTTTAATATCTCATTTGTTCCAAGGGAGGAGAACTATGTGGCAAACTCCTTGGTGGCCTCAGTAAGTAATTTCAAGGTCCCTTTTCCCCCAAAGCTCAAATATGAGGTGGAGATAAAATACAGACCCTCTATTCCTGACAATGTCAAACATTGGAAAGTCTTTGAGAAATATATGGAGATTAAAAAATTTCTTGAGACTGTGGACAAATTTATTGATATGTATATTGATAAGTATCAGGATTCTAAAGAAATTCCTCATGATAATGTTTTTATGAATCAAATTGTTAACCATCATATTGTTCAGTTGCCTAGAAACCATATTCCAAAGGGGCTTGTCCCTTTGGAGAGATTGTTTGACAGGAATGATGTTGTTGTAAAGGTTGAAGGATCAACTGAAGAAGTTGATGTGACTGAATGCAATCTAGGAACAGAGGAGGATCCCAAATGGGTCAAACTGTCTAGCAGCTTATCAAAGGAGCAAAGGGTTGAGTATGGCAGGCTTCTCAGGGAGTTTGTTGATGTGTTTTCCTGGAAATATGAGGATTTGAGGACATATGACACCAACATCATCGAACACAAAGTCCCTTTGAAAGAATATGCCAAACCTTTCAAGCAGAAGCTCAGACAGATAAATCCCATGTTGTTTCCTATTATGGAAAAAGAAGTAAAAAAATTGTTGGATGCATAGATCATCATCCCCTTGAGATTTTCAAAGTGGATAGATAATTTGGTTCCTGTGAGGAAGAAGAATGGGGAAATCCAGTTGTGTGTTGATTTTATAAATTTGAATAGAATCTCCAAAAAGGATAATTACCCCTTGCCGAAAATGGAGCATATTTTGCAGAGAAGGACTGGTTCGTCCAAGATGTCTATGGTTGATGGTTTCTCCGGGTACAACCAGATCTCTGTCTCTCCTGAAGATAGGGAGAATACGGCTTTCACTACTCCTTGGGGCACGTTCATGTATGCTAAAATTGCCTTTGGATTGATGAATGCAGGAAGGACCTTCCAGCGAGCCATGGACATCACCTTCATTGGAGAAAAGGATAAATTTGTAGTCATCTATCTGGATGACATTACAGTATTTTCAAGGTATGATAAAGAGCATCGTCATCGTCTGATTAAAGTATTCTTGAAGTGTAGAAGGTTCGGTCTCTCTCTCAATCCTAAGAAATCTTTATTTTCCATGCAAGAGGGAAAATTGTTGGGGCACATTGTGTCAGTTGAAGGGGTGAAGATTGATCCAAGCTGAGTAGAGGCCATCCAGACCTTATCTTTTCCTAGATCCAGGAAAGAGGTTCAATATTTCTTGGGTAAGATCAACTTTCTGAGGAGGTTCATTTCTAATTTTGCTTAATTGGTTAAGTACATTACATCCATGCTCAGAAAGGGAAATGAAGTAAAATGGACTGTTGAGTCCCGAAATTCTTTCAACCAAATCAAGAGGGATTTGAATGAAGCACATGTGCTCATCAACCCTGACTATTCTAAGGAATTTATGATATTCTCTTTTGATTCATCTGATACACTAGTTGTTGTTTTTCTATAGAGATATACAGAGGGGTTGGAGAAACCTATTTCCTTTTTCAGTAGAGCATTGAGAGATGCAGAAATGAGATATGATATCATGGAGAAGTAGGCTTATGATTTGGTGAAATCCCTCAAGGCTTTCAGGATCTATATTCTTCATTCAAAAATTATTTCATATGTCCCCTCGACCTTAGTAAAGGAGATACTAATCCAACCTGATATACATGGTAAGAGAAGCAAGTGGATTGCCCAAAATCCTAGAGTTTGACCTGGAAGTAAAACCCGCCAAATTGGTTAAAGGCCAAGGGTTAGCCATATTATTGGCTGAATCAAATTGCAGGGAATTGGGGTTTAATTTCATGAATGTAGACTCAAGAAATCAACAAACTGAAATTGTTGGTGAAGACTCTCATGTCAGCCCCAACTTAGCAGAATGCACCTAGTATAAAGATGTTATATATTTCCTGTAGAAGTTGAGGCCTCCTGATGGTTTGGAGAAAAACAAGGTGAGAGCTTTGAAACTCAAAGCAATCAAATATTATATCATTGATATGGTTTTGTAATGGAAGGATCCTCTGGGATTCATGTTGAGGTGTCTATACCCACAAGAAGCCCAAAGAGATATGACTGATTTTTATGACAACTCATGTAGGGGACATCATTTTTGGAGGACCACAACTTATAATATCCTTAGAGCTGGGTATTTCTAGCCCAAACTTTTTACTGATGTTTGTGCAAATATTAGAGCTTGCACTAAGTGTCAAAAGTTTGCTGGAAAGCAGCAGCTCAAATCTTTTCCTTTGAAACCTGTAGTGGTTCTTCGACCTTTTCAGCAGTGGGGTCTCGACTTCATTGGAGAGATCCACCCAGCCTCAAGTGGCCAACATAGGTGGATTTTGGCCGCCACTGACTATTTTACCAAATGAATAGAAGCCATACATACAAGGAGTGCATCTCACAAGATGATCATAAGTTTCCTTGAAGACATCATGTCCAGATTTGGTTGTCCAAACAGGATTGTTACAGACAATGCCGCCTCTTTCAAAGCTGAGCCATTAATTAATTTTTGTGAGCAATATGGGATCACACTAGTCCATTCTACTCCCTACTACCCTTAGGGAAATGGTTTATAATTCTTCTAACAAGATCCTCATAAATATCATCAAGAAGTTGTTAGAAGACAACAAGAAAGCCTGGGATTCGAGGCTAAAATTTGCATTATGGGCTGAAAGAGT
This sequence comes from Picea engelmannii, assembly GCA_009831015.1. Taxonomy (NCBI): domain Eukaryota; kingdom Viridiplantae; phylum Streptophyta; class Pinopsida; order Pinales; family Pinaceae; genus Picea; species Picea engelmannii. The sequence continues at coordinate 274,888 of ML796170.1, forward strand.
TACAACCAAGAGGTCACTGGGAATTTCTCCTTTTCAACTGGTGTATGGGGTTGAGTCTATTTTTCCTACCTAGCTTTCTTTTCCTATGCAAAAATTCTTCCAAGACTATCAAGGGGAACCTGATGATATGATCAGGAGGATACTGCAGCTGGTAGAAATGCAACAGACCAAGGAGCAACTGCTAGATAAGGCACATGATCATCAGCAGAAGATAAAGATAGCCTTTGAAAAAAATACCAGCAAGGGGGATTTCTAGCCAGGGGATCTAGTGCTCAAATGGGATGCACCCAAGCAAGACAAAGAAAAACATGGTAAATTTGAATCCTTATGGATCGGTCCCTTCAGGATTTCGGATGTATTTTTGAACAACACTTATAAATTTTAGACCTTGGAGGATTCTGAAGTTTTAGGTGGCCCTGTCAATGGGCATTTTCTAAAGAAATAATTTGTTTAAGACATGATTGGCTTCCCACCATTGTAAATACCACTTTATTTTCATATTTTTTTAATAAGAGACTCCATAACCCAAAGCTAAGGCACTGGAGTTGTGCATTCTTAGCAGCTCGCAGGGAGCATGCCATCCCCTATGGAGCCAAATGTTATCACATGAAGTTGTCAAGGGTCGTTGGTGTGTGTCAAAAATGCTTGAGTTTTTATCCTTTCCCTCCCTCTCTCTTTTTCGTAGGCCAGGTCTTTAAGTTTTTCCTCTTCAACTGGAAAAGTCATTTTTGTTTGCCCCCTTTTATTTAAGTGACGTGTTTTCCCTTATTGTCTTACCTGAAAAAGTTTTGGCCCGGAGCCTTTCTGTTTTCTTTTAAGGATGAACACTCATATCCTTTTCCTTTTGTTTTCCCGAGCCCACATCCAGTCATCCAAATCTTTGTTTACACAGGCCACATCCATAAGCACAAAGTGCAACACTCAAATAGGTTGTTATGGACTCGAATCAAGCAAGCAGGAAAGTTCAGTTTTCAACGGCGAGATTTTCATGTGAAGTTCATATCAGTGGCTCATGGGATTTCAAATTTTCAAAGTTGCATGAATTATAGTGCCATTGAAAACCCCAAAGCTTGAAGTGAGAATGAGTCATAGATCTTAAAGGGGACACGTGGAGGCAGATCCCTCACTTCGGAATTCGGCACTCCAGAGGAATGTGGGAGTTAAGCATTGATAAGTCTCGAAGAGCCGAAGTGTTGAAGCCTCCAAACTGCCGAAGCCCCGAATTGTCGAAGTCCCGAAGTCCTGAATAGATGAAGCCCCCGAGTGTCAAAGTGTCGAATCCCCGAAGTGTTGAAGTCCCAAAGAGCTGAAGTGTCGAAGTCCCGAACAGTTGAAGCCCCGTAATGCCAAAGCGCCAAAGTGTCAAAGTCCCAAAGATCCGAAGCCCTAGAGTGCCAAAGCGTCGAAGCCTCGAAGTGGAGAAGTCCTAAAGAGCCAAAGTGTCGAAGTCTCGAAGAGCCGAAGTGTCGAAGTCCTGAACAGCCGAAGCCTCAGAGTGCCGAAGCGCCGAAGCGCCGAAGTGCCGAAGTTCTAAAGTCTCCGAAGTGTCAAAGTGCCGAAGTCCCAAACAATCGAAGCCCCGGAGTGTCGAAGTGATGAAGAGCCGAAGAGTCGAAGCCCCAGAGTTAAATATCAAGCACCATGTGTCCTTTTAGATATGACAGAAATTATTTACTTTGAGAATCCGGGCTTAGGGAGTTTCAACATCTCGACTCCTGGTTTCATCCGGAGCATTTTCTCCCAGAGTTAAGAATCAAGTGTCATGTGTCCTTTCATATCGTATGGACATTATTTACTTCGGGAATTCGAGCTTCGAGAGTTTCAGCATCTTGACTCGTGGTTTCATCCAGAGCATTTTCTCCCAAAGTTAATAATCAAGCAACAAAGTGTCCTTTTAGATCAGGCGAACATTATTTACTTTGGGAATCTGGGCTTGGGAAGTTTCAACATATCGACTCCTAGTTTCATCCGAAACGTTTTCTCCCGGAGTTAAGAAGCAAGTGTAACATGTCCTCCTCAAATCGACGGTCGTCATTCACTTCGGAGGTTCATCATTTGTTTCAGGTCGCCACGTCACTTCAGGCCCATATTTATGCCAGCTCTACATGCAAACCCCTCTCGAGCTCCGAAGTCTAAAGTATGTGACAGTCATAAGCGCAAACATGGTGTTATCACATATTATTGTATGGGGTGTTTTCCCCGTTGAATTTGGCCCTTGGGTGGAAGAATGTGAAGAATAGGGGCTAAAAACCCACTAAATACCACTTATCCTAAGTTTTATGCCTATGCATGTGGTGCTAAGGGGTGCATAGATCTGGGCAGTTGATATCTGGGCGCTCAAATCTACGGCTCAAGATCCATATCGGACCCCCCCCCCTTGACATTCTACCTTTAACAGGGAGGGGTCCGAGCTAAGCGGTTTTCAAGCATGGCCCCCCCACTATCATGGTGCTTCCTTGTTAAATCGAACCCCCCCCCCTGATTAGATCGCTTATCGCCTCCAATTACTGCTCTTGCCTCCTACCGCCACCCGTCTTCAACTCAATCTCCCCCCCTCTGTATGTCACATCTCCCACTCCCACTCCCACTCCCCCTCTCACCTCCCAACACCTGTTCCACTTCTCTCCATGTCACATTTGTCATGTCATTATGTCCCCCTCGACCAATCACACACCACTGTAGCCTCCCCTTCGCCTCCATGTCCTCCCCCTGTGCTGCATCACCCTACATCTTTACATACCCAGTAGCATGTCGGTCGCACCCATCGCCTCATCCTCGTCAGCTCCATCCATGTCTGCTAGTCGGGTCCCTTTGCAAAGGTCCAATGAAGTAGCTTACGGCCAAGGAGAAGTTGCCACATCTCCCAGGTGCCAATTTTGACTTGCATCGTCCTGATTCTGATGAAGCAATTATGAAGCGGGGGAGGTGGTTCGAGCATCGTCTCCCCCATGAATGAAAATTCAGAACCGTCTAACCATGAAGGCACACTATCAGCTTAGGTTTTCTGAGATCACGTGCACAGTCTGAAAAAGAAGAGACTCAGAGGGACTGGCAGAGTCAAGATCCCATCTGATAGAGGAAGGCATGTGCAGAGGAGACTGCAAATGCAATCTGAATGAGAAGATGCAGTGCCATGGAAGCTCAAGCATGCCTTTGCTAAGGATGGAGGAATTTTTTAGTATATAGATAGAGTTATATGATTTTGTAATGGTCCTTGGTTGAGCATAGCTCCCAATCTGTAAGTTTGTCTTGCCAGAGTTGTTCTCTGGTTATGTAATCGATTTGAGACTTTCATGTTAATAGGAGTCATCTTCCTTTCTTTTTCATTTTTGACTGTAAAGTTGTTTGAAACACTCAGGCATGGATGATCTGGTCGAGGATCGTCATACTTCTGTAATGGAGGTTTGATTATAGTGGTATCATGGTCAGTTTTATTCATTTCCCTGTGTATCTATTTCCTTCTTATATTGAATGGCTCGAGAATGGAGGATCCAGTCGAGCTGTTGCAGTTGCAGAATGATAGAGGTTTGATCATACTGTAGCTGTGACTGTGTCCCTTGTAGACATATTTTGGTGTTTGAATTTGAGCTCAAGAATTCTCTTGAGCTTAGGTTTTCTTCTATGAGCTGCTAGAAGGCCTGATGCCTAGAGAAATCTCCTTCACCCTTCTCTTAAGTCTTCCCTCTGCTTTCACTTTCACTCAATATTCTGACTGAAGTTAATGTGGCCCTCACTTCCATGTGCATTTCCTATCCAGTTTTGTGTTGAACATCTTTCATGTAGTTGATTTTTGGCCATCAACCATCCACATTTAAACCAACATCCAACCTGTGACACAAATAACTGATGGGTATTGGGCTTACCTCTACTGCAATCCAGAGGTGACATCTGGTGCTAACATTTCTGGCGTCGTTGCTGAGGATGAATTGAATATTTTTTCCTGGGATTGAAGGACAAAGATTATTGGTTCTGAAGGTGCATCAGAACTTAGTACATCAAACATTGCAACTATGCACCTGGCAACTCCACTGAGGCGACTCCACTTTCTCAACTCCATTGTTTCGGTGTGGCTGCATCTGGCTACACCTGGTATCCCTCTGAGAGAACACAATGATCAGATTTGGTCTTTGATGGTGAAAAAAGACCAGACACACACATGCTACATATCTTTCACCTGGTGACTCCATGATTAAAGGATCGATTGGCGACTCCATTGGTTCAAAATGGAAAAGATCCTGGCTCGAAGGTTTGCTCCCTTTAATTTATTTGCTTTTCCTGGATTTCCCAATGTTTTTCCTGCTCCAAATGAATGGAATGATTATTTTCCTATATTTAGAGAGCGTAAAGAGGACAACCCTGCTCATTATATTACTGAGTTTCATGAACTCATGCACCAGTGGGAGATACATCATGAGGATGTATTAATGAAGATGTTCATGTTCTCTTTAGTAGGGGATGATCATGAGTGGTATCATTCTTTACACCCTGCTAGCATTTCTTTGCTAGGGTAATTTCATGCAGCTTTAAACGCTCATTGTCAGAAGTTTTATCCCTCTAAGTTAATTTTCCATAGATGTTGTGAGGGATACAATGACTGTATTCAAGATATAGTTGCTTCCTACACAGGCTGTGCGGATGAGCCTAATGACTTGGATCAGAAATCGGTTATTTCTCTTCCATGTTCATCTGCATCATAGGAAAGTTGTAAGGATGAGGACCAGGAGGAAGAACATGCTCTGAGTGAGTAGGTGGAGCTGGTAAAATCTCTTTCTACAGAGATAGAGGAATTGAAGGGAAATCAGGACTGCTGCCTTTTTTAGGAAGAGCAGTAGATCCCTCCACCATATTTTGACGACTCAGGAAGCAACCAGCCTGTGTATGAAAACTATGAGTCAGATTATGTGTTGGATATGCAGAATTTCTAGGAACATACAACAAAGCCTTGTCCTCTATTCATTAAAGAAAACTATCATAGGAAATTAGCCATCTTGGGCCTGCATAAGACCAAGAGCAGAGATTTCCCTTGGGTCTTTTTTATGATGATTATGAATCTAATCCTTGGGAGAGCCAAGGAGAAGAGGATCATTTGAAGGGGAAATTTATCCCCTGTCCAAATATTGTAGGTCAGCAGCCATCGCCTGAGGTCAATTAGCCCGCATCAGCTCCTCATCCGCTTGTGCCTACTAGTGATATTCATCCCTGTGTGAGAAACTGTGGAGCAGAGAAAGATTTATGCTATAAAAGTTTTCGAGTTTTCCACTCATTCTATGAGCCTGTCAATGAGTACTTGGAGTGGCATTTTCTTCATATCTTGGAGCCGCCCAGCTTTATCTGAATTTCAGGCTTGGGAGAGAATCTGAAGGATGTAATCGTTCTACTGCCACAATTGCATCATCCGTTATTCATCACTGACAGAGTAAGAGAACTTCCATTCAGGAAGTTACTTGAATGGCTATGGTGGAAATTTGCTTTCACCTAGCACCATGTAAAAATCAATTAGTTTAGGACTGTATATAAATAAGCTCCTATGGAGCCCATGTGTGTTTATTTTAGTTTTCATTTATTGACCTATATTCCTCAGTAGGGTGTTTTGAGCTTGACTCCATAGCCCAATGCAGAAGGTGGATGGAACTACGAAAGAGATCTTAGAGCCTCGCAGGGAGGACTCTATCCCCCATGGAGCCTAATGTTATCACATATTATTGTATGGGGTGTTTTCCCCATTGGATTTGGCCCTTGGGTGGAAAAATGTGAAAAAAGGGGCTAAAAACCCACTAAATGTCGCTTATCCTAATTTTTTATGCTCGGGCGCGTAAATCTGAACGGCTGAGATCTACGCGCTCAAATCTACAGCTCAAGATCCATATCGGACCCCCTCGACATTCTTCCTTTAACGGGAGGAGGCGGGGGAGGGTTCTGAGCTAAGCGGTTTTCGAGCGCGGACCCTACACTATCATGGCGCTTCCTCTTTAACTAAACCCCCCCCCCCACCCCCCGCACTAAACAGATTACTGCTCCCCCTCCCCTCTGAGTAGACTGCTTACCACCTCCGTTTACTGCTCTCACCTCCCGCCGCCACCTATCTTCCACTCAATATCCCCCCCTCTGTCTGTCACATCTCCCACTCCCGCTCCCCCCCTCACCTCCCGACACCTATTCCACTTCTCTCCATGTCACCTCTGTCATGTCGCTGTGTCCCCCTCGACCAATCACACACCATCAAAGCCTCCCCTTTGCCTCCACATCCTCCCCGTACAATGTGTCACCCCGCATATTTACACCTTAGCGCCCACACATACCTAGTAGCATGTCAGTCGCACCATCGCCTCATCCTCATCAACTCCATCCACATCCTCCAACCTTGTCCCTCTGCAAAGGTCCAACGAAGCAATCGATGGCCAAGGAGAAGCCGCCACGTCTCCCAGGTGCCAAGTTTGACTTGGGCCATCCTGATCCCAATGAAGCGGTTATGAAGCAGGGGAGGTGGTTGGAGCATCGTCTCCCCCGTGAATGAAAAGTCAGAACCGTTTGACCGTGAAGGTAGATTGTCAGCTCAGGTGTTCTAAGATCGCGTGCATAGAGACATTGCATGCACAATATGATAGAGCAGAGACTCAGAGGGACTGGGAGAGTCAAGATCACGTCTGACAGAGGAAGGCATGCACCGAGGAGACTGCAGGTGCAGTCTGAATGAGAAGACGCAATGCCATGGAAGCTTGAGCACGCCTCTTCTAAGGATGGAAATTTTTTTGAGTATATAGATAGAGTTCTGTGATTTTGTAATGGTCTTTGGTTGAGCAGAGCTCCCAATCTGTAACTTTGTCTTGCCAGAGCTGTTCTCTAGTTATGTAATCGATTTGAGACTTTCATGTTAATAGAATTCAACTTCCTTTATTTTTCATTTTTGTCTATAAAGTTGTTTGAAACACTCAGACATGGATGATCCAGTTGAGGATCGTCATACTGCTGTAATGGAGGTTTGATTATAGTGGTAGCACAGTCAGTTTTATTCATTTCCCTGTGTATATGTTTTCTTCTTACATTGAATGTCTCGGGCATGGAGGATCTAGTCGAGTTGTTGCAGTTGTGAAATGATGGAGGTTTGATCATACTGAATGTGTGATTGTGTCCCTTGCGGACATATTTCGGTGTTTGAATTTGAGCTCAAGAATGCTCTTGAGCTTGGGTTTTATTCTATGAGTTGTTGGAAGGCCTGATGCCCGGAGAAGTCTCCTTCACCCTTCTCTTAATTCTTCCATATTCTCTCACCTTAACTCGATTTCCTGACTGAAGTTAATGTGGCCCTCACTTCCCTGTGCATTTCTTGTCCAATTTTGTGTTTAACATCTTTCATGTTGTTGAGTTTTGGCCATCAACCATCCACATTTAAACCAACATCCAACCTGTGACACAAATAATTGATGGGTACTGGGCTTACCTCTGCTACAATCCAGAGGTGACTTTTGGTGCTAACACGTGGGGCACCCTTATCAGTCATGACACGTGGCATCCGTCTGGCGCTAACACATGGCACTTTTTTCAAACATTCTCGAACATGTCTTCAACCTATTTTCGAGTGACACATGTCACCCCCTTCATTCGCAACACGTCATCATAGTGACATCAAGCCTCCATGTCAGATCGTCCTCCAGAGGTGTTATTGTTCAATGCCAAAAGAAGCGCCCCACCCCAAAGCACAGTTTTAATATATCCTAAATTTGGCAGGTGGATAAAATCCAGCAGTGGCACCAAATCTAGCAGGTGCATCGAGATCGCAGACCGAGATCAGATTGACAACCATGCTTCATTCTGGAGATGCAACTTGCTCGAACGATAAAATTATTGAGCGGTTCCACAATTGAAACTATGGTTTGGCGAAAGTAATACGTGGCAGAAGGGGGTGAATTGCGGGCTCAAAAGCGGTGTGATTCAAAACCACTTTTGATGGCCCCACAATCACATGCTTATATAGCATCCTATCCAAGAGTAGCACATGGCTTCCCCGCTGAGCATTAAGTCTCATTGTGATCCTGAGAAGAAGCAGTTAATGAAAATAGAGATGGTGGTTGAAACCTCGACTCACTCCGTAAATGGAAGGCATGGAAGGCCCGATCGTGGGGAATGAACCGTCAGCCCATGGTACCCCTGTGGACAGATTTTCTTGCAGACCCATGCCAATCTGATCTCATATATGACATAGGGATACATGCACACTCTGACAGAAGACTGCTCAGATGCAATTCTTTGAATGTAGTGATCATATCACACTCCTGATAGTCGGGTACTGGTCTAAGTATAAATGTTTGAATTTGATTTTTTTTATGGTCAACAATTGGTTGAGCAGAGCTCCCTATCGTGTAATATTTTGATGCCAGAGTTGTTCTCTGGTTATGTATCAAATTTGAGACTTTCGCATTAATATAAGTCAGCTTCTTTCATTTCTCTGTAAAAACTGTGCTAAAACACTCGGGCATGGAGGATCCAGTCGAGGGTCATAGTTTTATTGTTATGATCGGTTTTAGTCATCTTCTTTGTTGTCTTATTCCCTCTTACACTGAAAGGCTCAGGCATGGAGGATCCAATCGAGTTGTCGTAGTTGCATTGTGATGTAGGTTTGATCATTATGCTGCTATGACTGTGTTCCTGTGACATATTTCAGTGTTTGAAGCTTGAGTTCAAGAGTGCTCTTGAGCCTGCGTTTTTCTTCACCGAGATGCTTGAAAGCTTGATGCCCATGACAGACTTGTCCACTTTATCACTAAGTCTTCCTTTTCCTCACCCTTAAACTCAATTCACTGACTGAAGTTAATGAGTCTCTCACTTCCATGTGCATTTCCTGCTCAATTTATGTGTTAGAATCATTCATGTACTGAGTTTTGTCCATTTGACCTCCACTCATAAAACCAACATCCACCAAATATTTTGATGGGTACTAGGATTATCCTCCCGCAATCTGAGGGTGACTCTCAGTGCTAACACTTACAAACAAAGAAGGTGAACTTTTATCCAATCAAAAACAATTTTGAGTTTCACTTCAAAACCAACACCAATAATAAGTTATATTTAAATTATCATAAACTACTAATTTAATTAATCATTAACAATATGAAAAAATTATCTCTTACATTACATTTCTCATTATTCTTCACATATCTATTAAAATCTTTCATATCTTCATTGATCATCTAGAAACCTCCCATCTTTTTCCATCCAATTATGGCACTCGTTTTCCCTTTCTCAATATTACATTTATTATTTTTTATCCCAACAATACTTTAAAAATTCATCTTTACCCATATAATAAGGTGTCTATATATTTTAGGATGAATTAATCCATCAAAAGGTTCAATATTGTACTTCAACAAAGGTCCAAATTCATGGACCACTCATTCACTTACCTCCTTAAGTTCTACTTTTCCTCGATGATGATGATGATAAACATCCACTTAAACCAAATTTCGTCTATCGGACCTTAAGAAAGGTAAAATATTACTTGGATTTCTTTATCATTTTATTTCTACACTCGAAAAGCGTTAAGAGAAGCGTTCAAAGATTAGCATAGTTTTGATGAGTTAGAAGGTTATGAAGGTTGGTATTGTGACAAATCTTTTAAAATTGAGATCTAATTTGGGTACACGCAAGACATTCTAGGAGAAAGTGGTTTTCATCTTCAACCCTCTTAGTGTCACAAAGATGACATATTCTTTCATCCTACAGTGTTTTCGGAATTGTCAATGCTCAATTTCACTATGGAGCTTGTGAGAATGTATTCTTATTTTAGCAATGTTGATTTTCTTCTTTACACTAGTCAAAACGAAGAGATACTTTTGATCTTCTAGATTATGGTTTATCACCTACGTATAGTATCGTAATTTTATTTTATCCTCTAATTCTTTATCGCACCACAATTTCTCCTTAAATTTAGATGTGATAATAATTTTGATATTATCGTTAAGAAATGATATATTCATTTATTCCCAAATGATTTAGCCAATACTTGGCATCTTTATGCCATTCTCGCTTGAGCATGAAGCAATTTTGGAAATCCTCTTGTCTTCCATGTTATTTATCTTGTTCTTGTATATTAGGCACCTAGTCATAGCCATGTTCTCAATTGGGGAAGGACTCACTTCAATAAGGAGAATATGATTGGTTGTATCTCCTTTAATTTCGAGATTATAAGTAATAACATTATTTTGGATCCGCTCTATCTTTCTCCATGATTCTTTAGAGATACTACATCCCCAAACTTCACATCCATATAAGATAACAAAAATGACAAGAGTTTTAAAGAGGATTTTTTTCTTATCCCATTTCCAAAGGTCTGTTGATTTACAATCGCTTTCAAACCAATAATAAGTTTTAATCACTTTCAAACCAATAATAAGTTTTACACCCTCCATTTGTCCTTTTCTCAATTCTATCGTTCTAGTCGAGCTTGTGATGAATATCGATTATGAGATATTTTATGAAGGCACTTCCTCCAAGTTGTTGTTGTCATATACAAAATTACCATAAGTGACTTTTTGGATTTAATTATCATAACTTTCATTTTATCAGTTTTAACAGTCTTTACCCTTACTAGAGCATAAATGCTTGAGGATTCTTAGTTTCTTTTTTAGATCATAGGGACTCCTTTCCATAAGAACAATATCATCGGCATAAAGAAGAAGGATGATGACTATACCAGCGAGAGTCAACAAACACAACTTGTTTCTTCCAAACAATCTTCTAACTTGTCAATATATATGCCAAAAGGGTAGGGGATATGGTACAACCTTGCTTGACTCGTATATTACAATTAATTTCTTCTGAACAACCCTCAGTATTCCTAAAATTTTCATTAACATTCTCATATAACCTTACCACAACAACTCTCGACTCAAAAGGAACTTTTAGTTCTTCTAACCTATTCCAAAAGTTCATCTTGGGCATTGTGTAAAAAAAATTTCTAAAGTGAATGAAACAACAAATAAGATTAGTTTTATTATTGTGACACTCTTCCATGATGATCCTAAGCATAAAAAGGTGGTCCACGGTTGAATGATAGCTCGTAAATCCAGCTTGTCCTTTAGCTCTTTTTCCATGGATTTTTAACCATACGTTATCTTCTTTTCCAAAATAATTATGTATAGGTTGGTTAAAATGGGGCTAGTGATAATGGTCCTGTAATTAGAGGGATTGTTTTTACCCCCACTTTTAAAAATAGTTACAATGAGGCTTTGCATCCAGGGTTTAGGAAGCTCTGCTTGACTGTTAAATTAAAGATCTTGTGTATGCGAGAGATGATAATAGGCCCTCCATTTTTTAAGATTTCAACTTGGTAACATTTGATGTCCTTAGTTTTCCCTTTTGCAAGTTGCTTAACCCCAAAATCTATGTCTTCTATAGGAAAAACTTCATCCTCTGTAGAAACATTTGTAATTTTTTCCATAGCATCAAGGGATTCATAGATATTTTTAAGGTAAGAATTACAATCCATCAAGGAAATCATATTATTTTCTTTAGTTTTACAAGTCATAATTTGCCTCCATAATTTCTTAGGAGCTAGCTTAGATAGGTGCAAAACCTTTTTCATGCTTTCAATTTTTATGGTGCATTTTTTCATTTTAATTAGGGATTTCTACCTATTTATCTTATCAGATTTTAAGGGCTCATTCAAAGCATCCCTAATGGATTTTCTAGCAATTTTACACTCATTATCATACCAAAGGTTGGTTGTTCTATTTTTGTTTTTACATAACTTGTTAATAGAACTAGAAAGGGTTTTCATAAAATTATGAAATAAGTCTTCAATATTGTTCTTATAGAATAGGAGATTTAATTCACTATTTAAATCCTTTAAGAAAATATCAACTTTATTTTTGTCAAAAAGCAAGTGCCTTTGATTATCGAAATTTTCTTCAATGGGGGTTTGTGCATGATAAAGTTTGGAGTTAGGGTTAAATGTCTACGATTAGACTTGAGCTCATGGTTGTTTAAAATGTCAACATTTATTATTTTTTTGTATATGAGGATATCGTATATCACATAATCCACAATGTTGATGCCTAGCCCATGATTACAAGTCATATGGTTGGATTTCAACCACTTCATTAGCCCACTACAAATTGTTAGATCTTGAGAACTTCAAAGCTTGATTAGCTCAATACCAAACAAATTCTCGGTTAGGTCTTCATAATTTATTTTGTATCTACTAGCTAAAACAAGGTCTTCATCTAGCCATAGAGGATTAGGTTGAAATCATTGCTTAAAAGAATAGCTTGATTAGTTACAGTTCTAGCATTAAAGTATCCTAGGAGGGGGATACCACCTCCATTTCCTAGATCATAAATATCTTGTTCTAGTCGGACAAGTTTTATCTAGATTGTTTTTCTTATAAAAGGTAGAATTAATAGGTGTCAAATAATAGTTCGCTATATAAATATTCTTAGAAATAATATTTGAATTATCCATCCATATGTACCAATTGAGAAGGTCTATCTTATGAAGTTGAATGTGAGGAGAAATGTTCATTTTTATGTAACGAGCTATGCCTCCAATCCCTCCGTGATAGAATTTCTTGTTCCATGCTGACCATAAGACAAATCATTCTATGTTAGGGACCTAAGATTCTTCATGCTCCCAAGTTTCAACTAGAACCATAATATCAATATCACTCGAGATCCAACTTAACATAAGACCTTTGTTCCATGGAAAGTCACGATGGTTCCAAGAGAGGATTTAGAGTGTCACAAATCCCTGTTTATTATTATCTTTTTTGTCTCTATACCTAATAATAGATTTTTGATTCCTAATTATTGCCCATTTTCTATCATTCCTCGCTTCTTTTACCTTTCAAACTTTATTTATTAATCCATCTTTGTCTTCTGGAATGAGATCTTCATTTATAAATATTCCTAACCCATTTAAGCTTGGAGATTTACTAAGTGTGCACTATGTATGGTCATTAGAGCTTATCTTGACATGAATCAACCTATATTTATGTTAGATTATTTTTCCTAACCTATTTGCTTCTATGAGGCAAGTTGTTTCATTTTGTGATTTATTTTTAGTTCTTCTTTTACTATTGCTAGGGTGTCCTCATCTTTCTACTCTTTTACGCCAAAATTTATGAGGTTCAAGGATCTTTTATTACGTTCATGATCTAACTCTATGAGCTTACTCATTTCCTCTTTGATGGGTTTTATATCCAATTTGCTTTCCAAACTATTTAGAGCCAAATTGTTAGTTAACTTTCCTTCTAGCTCTTTAATTGTGTCCCTCGGATTACAATTTTCTTGGACCTCTAACCTCCATTTTCTACAACTGAGTCTCCAACCCTAATATTCTACTTTCTATTTATATTTGGATCTTGTCTTCTAAGGGTCTAAACTTATTATCAAGCATTATCTCTAACTCTCTTTGAAATTTGGATTCTCTCTTCTCTCTATTTTTCTAATAATTCCATATATTCATAAAAATTATCTAAATTACTTTTCTAAGCCTCCTCTTAAAAAGGTTTTGGTATTTAAAATGAATGGCTCATATTAAAAAGTAAATAAAATAAATAAGAATTACAAAGCAACTTGTGAAACTCATTCAGCCCAACAAAATCAACCAAAATACAGCTCAAATATAATTCACCAAAACCCAAGTATAATTCATTGCTCACCAACTCAGAAACAAATCAATGCATACCAACTCCAATATAATTCACCACAAGGTTTGAACGATTTGAACAATAACTCAAATATAATATAGGAGTGTGCAACAATAGATAATATAAAAAAATATTGCATATTTAATTTTTTAAGATTAAATATTACATATTATATAAAAATTAAATAATACTAATTTTTAAGATTATATTTAGAGAGTAAAGAATGATGAAATTCATAATTCATCCTACATTTGATTCCATGTGATATTATGATGGCCATGTGTAATTCGTGGGATGATTTCTCCCCATTTTAATGATGAATTAAAGAAACTCATTTACTCTCTTTCATGCATACGCACCTATGAATTCGTA
>ML796171.1:0-18082 GCA_009831015.1 Picea engelmannii
GAAATTATGTTCATTATACATTTTGAATAACAAACAATCCTCAATTATTATCTTTTGACAAAAAATATTCATTACTTGTGCATTTAGTTATATTAAGTTTCATTGTTCAACATGTATTTCCCAACTAATTAGGCAGGGACTGCTTTGCCATGCAACCCTTGTTATTGTATGTTGTTTTTAAAAGGGATAAAGACTATATACTTGTCTACTTAGAGACTTGAAGATTTTTTATAATTTATGATGTTGTATATGAAGCTTTTCAATAAAAATGAGTTCTTAATCACTTTACATATCTTTATGATTTTTCTTTAAATTTTTTAGTTTTCTTCATTTTTATTTTACTTTTTGATTTAATGATACAAATCCTTAAAAGACAAATAAATTGTATTTACATTATGAATTGTATTTACATTATAAATAATCATGTTCATTATATTTATTTACTATCTAACTAGTGTGCATAAACTTGGTTTATTTGTTTTTTAATTTTTATTACATCCTAAACTTAAAAAAAAGGAAGTGAACAAATCCATAAATAAGTGTGTTTCACTCATTAAATGTTTTAATGTATACAAACCTTTTTGTTATTTGTTTTTTTTATTATGCCCCTAAATTAAAAAAAATCATAAATTAAAAAAAATTAAATATTGGTAGTTTAGTGTTATATCATAAGTTTTCTTTTTACTTTAAATCTAACATAAGGTTTTAACTTTTCTATTCTTTAGATTTACTTTGTTCTAAGTTATTTTTGCTAAGTTAAAACAAAGTTATGCATTTTACTTTTATTATTACATCTTTTTTTTAATTTTAATTTTATTATTCTAATTGTATAAATCTTCACATATAAATGATCAAATTGTAAATAGCATAAAATCATAAAAATTAAATATTGCTAAAAGAAAATTACAGGACAAGGGGATCTATGCTTGGATTATAGTTTAGGATAAAATTAACTTAGAGTTCAATGCACATTCTTGTGTGGGGTTCTAAGCCTACGGTGATATTCCCACTTCTTCTCGCTTTGCCCCGCAAGAGGTTAAAAGTATTGATGCTTGAAACTCACTAGTCTTTTGGCATCAACATATTTTTTGGCAACCATACTGGGGAGGACCGTTCAATGTTTCGTTCCTAGTTTTAATTTTAATTCTTTCAATTTTACTCTTTTTAGATTTCAATGTCTCAATCGATTGGAAGCTTGTTTGGTGGTTGTAACCCTATGGTTTCAACTATCAACCTTAGAAAAGTCATTCGCAAGTATGGTTTGTTTGAGTTCGAAGAATACCTAAACAGTTGCCCTTGGTTTGTGCCCACTCCCTTGAGGTTCGCTCACCCGGTAAACCCTTTACCTCACAAATTCAAGGATCATTTGCCTCTCTTCCATGGCAATGGAATTGCTACAACTATTGGACACCTTCGTGCATTTTCAAATGCTTGCGGAAAATCTCATGGACATGTTGGAAAATGTGTTGAATATGATCAATGAATCTACTCGTTTTGTCGGCCCCAGACTGAACACGGGTATATTTTACCTATGTGGTTGCAAGAGGTAGTGCAACATCAATGGGACCCAAGGTTTGGAATCCTAGCCCCACCTGAAATGGGCTATGGTCGGTGGAGCTATGGAGAGCCATGTTGTAGATGTGTTGAACATAGGGAATACTCTCATCCCATGTAAGCGAATGTTTAGATTTATACATGTGCAGGATGTGCACAATCATCTGGTTGACGACCTCTATCTAGCCATCAATTTGAGGGTGGAAGGAAATGGATTTAGTGAGCATGTTGTGCAATAATGACCAGAGACTTGACCAAAATGTGTTGAGGAACCCATTGTCCCGATCAGAGATGATGGTCCATGGTATCCCAAAATGGACCCACACTCGTTTGAAGAAGAGCTTGGCAGTATCTGTCGATGTGATGCTCTTCTTGCAAGACGTGAGGATGTTCATATTTGAAAACCAATCAACCACCACAAATATGAAATCATTGCCTTTCTTAGTGAATGTAAGGCCATACATGTAATCCATCGAGATGGATTCCCAACGCCTCTCGGGAGTAAGAAGAGGGGTGTATAATCCTTGCTTCTTGATGGATGCCTTAGAAATGGCAGAGGCAAGGAAAGATGTGATATACTTTTTGATGTCATATCGAAGTTTTGGCCAATAAAAATGTTTCTGTAGAATGGCAACATTTTTCTCCTCGCCAAATTGTCCTACCATCCGACTGTAGTGAGCCTCCCAAACCATCTTTGCACGTACTCTTGTAGGAACACAGAGGTGGACCAAATGGAAAAATATCATGTCCTGAATGTGAAAATCGATGACATTCGCACCTGTATCCAAGAGATGATAGGTGGTGGAGAATTCAGGATATTGCTAATCAAGTTGGGGCCATTGAGATGCCTCATGCCCACAAGAATGGAGCACGATGGTGAGTGCAGCCACGAGAGGTCAACTGAGGCAGCTCGCAACATGATTTTTTCTCCTTGTCTTATAATTTATGTTGAGGTGGAACTACTGCAGGTATGTGGACCACTTTTGATGGTGGTCATTCTGCAACTTCCCATGTGTCTCGATGAAATGCAGAGGCTTGTGATCAATGTAGATGATTGTCTCCTTCCAAAAATGTAATGTTTCCATTAATGGAAGGCTTGTACAATGGAATACATTTCCTTGTCATATGTGGGGTATTTCTAGACAATATCTGAGAGTGTCTCACTATGGTATGATTGTGTTTATTAAAGAAAGATGATACGAAACCACTCTGCGCATATTGGCTAGGACCAACCCCCAATACTTCTCTTAGAGACAATCTGGTATTCAAATCCCCTCCAACAAGTATCATTGAATCATTCAAATCCCCTGAGTCTGCCGGGATTTACCAATACTAGACCCTATCGGAATAAGGCATGCATATGTTTACAATAGTGATGGATGTTCCAAGATATTTTACCTCCAACGTTATCAAAATTGTTGACATGAATGGTGATGATGATAAAGCCTTGCATGCATGACTCCACTCCATGAATAAACTTGCATCTGCAAAGAAAAAATACCATTTTTTTACACAAGTTTCTAAAATGGCTCTTGTTCTAGTACAATCACACTTAGTCTCCTGTATTAAAATAACGTCTAGAATATGAGTCATAATGAGTCTTTTAGAGCTAGTTTCTTGTGAGTGCCCCCAACCCCTCTTATGGTGAATGAGAGAAACATCATGGTGGAGGTTTCTTTAGGGCTTTCGCTGCTCCAAGGGCCCTTGTGATGGTGGCTTTCTTACCTTTCCTAATATCCTAAATATATTTTTATTGTGCTCTCTGTAAATGTGACTTTCTGCCCATAGGATTGGGGTGAATGGGCCCATAGGATTGGGCTGAATGGGCTCGAGAACTATACCACAAGAAAAGGAATTGTCTTCCTTCTACTTACCTTGTGGTATTAGGGAATACCCTAATTTTGGGGGGAGGGATTCCCTTGTACTTTCATAGGGAGGAACGATATTCTCCTTCGAAGAACCTAGAAAGTTCTCCAAACCACATTCTCCTTCTGGCAAAATTTGAGAAGGAGAGATAGGTCAAGGGGAATAGAGGTTTTCGATGAGAATGTTGGGAGTAAGGGAATCGACTGAAGGAACAAGGGACACTAACCCAATTTCCCTTTCATCCTTTGAAGAATAAGAGGGGGAGGGAGACTCAAAAAAGAGAGGGACACAGAGAAACATACCACTGTTGGGTAGACGACCCCTCTCATTCCCCGACGTTGGATCTGGTGTTGTGGTTAGAGATTCTGTGAGCACACCTCATCATTCTCCATGTACATTGTCGTAGGGACGCTACCATCCTTTTTCTCCTCCTTATTCTTTTTCACCCAAAATTTTCTGAAATGTTTAACACCTAGAAATACTTTTTTACACTATGCTTGAAGGTGTCATATCTCATGACATGCAAAACACCTAAAATGCACCCTCCAGTAATCAACTTTGTGTACCCACTTAAAATCGCCACACACCAAATCAATTTCTCCTATCAATCCTTCTCTGAGGTCCACCTCAATTTGAACCCAAACCCACCGCCTCTAAGCCTTTGAATCTCAGTTTGGCTTTAAACCCACAATTTTTCTCAATTTATTAGCTATTGCTTTGAGGACTATATTGTTCCAAAAATCTAGAGGAAGGTCATGTAGATTGGCCCACACTAGCATGGATTTCACAGGAGCTCTAGCAGGATCAAAATCCATTGTCTAGTTTTGAAGGACCAAGTCCGAAGGTCCCAAATTCCACTTCTCACCAATAATACTCGCACAATCAACCTTTGAATGCAAGATGAAACATAACCACCCACAAACCAAAACATGGAACACTGTATTATATTCCAAAATTGCAACCCAATGCAATTCTATCCTGAGATTCAAAGATTCTAGCCACACCACCTTGCCACTAAACTTACCAACCATAAATTTTCCTAGTAAAGACAGAATCTCATCGCACTTTACATCCTTAATGACTACCATATCTACCTTTTCCTTTCGATTATGCACACATCTCTTAGAATTTTTCCTTGCACCGAAACCGATGTTCTTCTTCTCGCACTAGAATCTTGCGAGCGTTTTGAGGAGAAACCATAGGAGAGGGAGTAATATCTGATGGCGCGTGAATTAAAAACCGTCGCGTGCAGGACCGTGTAAAAACAATACAGACCTCGCGGATCGTGATACAACTATTAGAAGACCACACCTCGCGGATCGTGATACCACTATTAAACGAGTCACCTCTCCTTAGTGAAGACCAAAACTACAAGTTGGTTTCCATCCCTTAATTATATATATATTGTTAATTTAAATATATATTTTGTGTATTTAAATTATTAATATGTAGATATCTATTTTGTAATTGGTAGGAGAGTTAGATTTAAAAGATGGTGAAGAGCTTGGTGAAATGTACCTTTTTTGACAAAATTAAATATTTAATTAATTATTTCATTATGTTGTTTAAAGTTAAACTTGACAACTAATATTTAATTAAATATTATTTAATTTTAAGTGACTTAATCAAATTAACCTTATAAAGTCATCTTATTAAATAAATTGTTCTTTTAGAAGCTTTGAGAAGGTTGGGGTAGATCTCTCTAAAAAGATCTAGGGTGTCTTTAAAAGGGAAATCATTTGGGCATTAGATTTTGGAATTATTTCTTGTGGAGTGTTAGTGAGCGAATGTTTTGATTAGGGTTTTGGAAAACCCCTTTCACTTTAGTTTGATTTAGGTGGTGAGACCATCCACCCTAGTTGAAGAAGGAGGAAAATGCAACCACCCTCTTGAATGGACCTTCAAGAATAAGTCTTTTTTTTTTAAAGTAAAACCCTAGTTTTTTTTAAAGCGGAATCTTAAAGTTCTTGGAAAGTCGAAAATGTGTTTTTGAATGCTAATGCTAATGGCAAAGAGACGATCTAGAAAGGGATTAACATAATGGGGCTCTGGAAATGAATAAGTTGGACAGCCTTACCGCTTCATTAAGGGATTAACATAATGGGGCTCTGGAAGTGAATAATTTGGAAAGCCTTACCGCTTCATTTAGATTTATTAGTTTCTACCTTATTTTATGGCCCAAGTGTGTTTAACTCACAAAACAGAACTCTTTATTATATTTGATTTATTCTGAATGCTGACCCTTGGGGAAGTGTGTGTTGAAAATATCGAGAGAGAGAATATTTAGTCGTCAACAGGTATAATGGCTATTTGTTTTCTGATTGACGTGTATGGAAAGAAACTCTCCTATGCTCGCCTTGCCTTCTCTTCTGTCTAAAAAATTTCAGGTTTTGCAGTCCCAGAGGCATAGAATAGTCTATCTGTCCTCTTCTGCAATTGCGTAGCAATCATTGAGTCAAGCCGTAAGTTTTGCAGTTGCACACACATATAATAGTCTAACTGCGGTCTTATGCACATTCGTAAAAATTATTGAGTTAAGCCGTGGGTGTTTAAGTTGTAAAGGGCGACTGTCATTGGGGTTTTAAAGAATATATAGGGCTGGGCATTTGGAGATTGAAGAGGTTTAATGTGCTATGTGTTGGATACGAAGTAGGTGGGATAAAAAGCTTTGGTAAAAAGATGCGGAAGATATGGTGTGCCAGGATTCTAGACATTGAAGTATGATTGTGGTGTTATGGGGAATGCAACTATCATAGTAATATTTATAACATGTTTTCAACTGTTGTGAGATTTCCAATTGCTACATAGTATTGATTTGATAATTTTTGGAAATATTTGCTCATTTTACTGTTACTCTTAGACCTCCTTCGTAGAAATTATTGAGTCTAAGCTGTGGGTGTTTAAGTTTTATAGGGGACTTTCATTGGTGTTTTAGATTATATATGGGTTGGGCATTTGGAGATTGAAGAGGTTTAGTGTGCTGTGTGTTTTGGAGAAATAAGAAGTAGGTGTGATAGAGAGATTTGATAAAAATATGTAGAACTTATGGCGTGCCAAGATTCAAGGCACTGAAGCATGTTGTCAGGAATGCAATTATTATAATTAAAGATTCAAGGCACTGAAGCATGTTGTCGGGAATGAAATTATTATAATTAAAGTTATAGCTCGTTTTAACAGTTGTGAAATTGTCAGGTTGGTGTGGTTATCTTTTCTAAATTTCATTTCAATTTGTGTGTATTATCTATCTCCCTACTTTGCAGGCATTATAATTTTTAGCTATGGATTACAATTTTCATCTTGCCATTAAACTTGTTAGTTTTGAAAATTTTTTCTAAGTTTACCCAAATTTATTATAAATATTTCCAAAATTTGAGTAGTTATTTTGCAATGGATGTAGAGTATTGATTTTTACACACAGATCTATATGAACACGAAAAAATGCCCTCAAGAGGGAGAGAACCAAAAACTCTGCACAAATATATTTTATATAATCAATTATAAGCAAATTCCATTAAATATGAAATTATTACAATGTTTTTATATATGAACACAAAAATACGCCCTCAAGAGGGAGAGAACCAAAAACTCTGCACAAATATATTTTATATGATCAATTATACTCAAATTCCATTAAATATGAAATTATTACAATGTTTTTATGTGTTGTCCAAATTAAAACTTTAAGAAATTGGATTTAAAATCCTCTTTGCAACCATAAAGAACCTATTTGCAAATGTAGATATTCATAGCTTATCTTGTACGTAATTGTAAGCTTGAACAAGGATGTGGATGTGAAGTGAAACATTTTATCTAGTAGATTATTAAGTTTATTGATTACTTTTTCTTTCAAGTTTTGCTAATTCATGAATTTAATCTTTGTGGAATATGAGAAATAATTGGCATTTGGTGGTAGATGTTCCACAAGTGTTTCTTCTTTAAGACAAAGTTAGAGCTAAAAAATATTAATATTAGTAGTGTATTTTAATGTTTGATCAATTATTAATTGTTTAGTTACATAGAGTACATCTCTAAGGTCATGCCTGTATTTTTTTCTTTACTTACTGTATTAATGTGACTTTTATTTATTTATTTAAATTGGTTGTGTATTTTTTTGGAGATGAGGTTGGGGAGGTGACAAGTAGGAATTGTGGAAGTGAGGTGTAGTTTAGATCCTCTTGTTAAGTTACATGCTTGCTGCACACCTAGCTAAATGAATGGGCATTATCCATTATGTACTCTGGATTTTCAACACTTAAATTTCTTGGTTGATTATAAATCTACAAAAATATATGTTATCATCTTCAATGATGAGAATGTAAAAAATTCATTTTCAAATAAATTGGGACATTACTGTGTTTTGAAGAATATTATTTATATATATTTAAATTTAGAAAACTGCTTATATAACTAGAAACAAACCAGTTTTCTTCTTAAAAATAAAAATCCATTACTACAACTTAATCTATCCCATACCTATCAAAAACAAAGAAACATGAACATGAAATCCAACTTCTACATCTAATATCATCACATATCATCACACTTTGGCTTTGCTTTGTTGGACATCACAACTAACTGGTGTTACTGAAAATAAATATACTTACAGTTATGCGACCCCAGAACACCTTAGCTCAGAGATAAACAAATATAAAGTTTAGCAGGACATTATTTGTAACTTGAAATTAATAAACTTTTCTTCTATTCTATGTCTTCAAGAAATATAGGGTTGTTGCGACCCCAAAACACCTTAGCTCAGAGATAAACAAATATAAAGTTTAGCAGGACATTATTTGTAACTTGAAATTAATAAACTTTTCTTCCATTCTATGTCTTCAAGAATTATAGGGTTGTTGGGATCGATGCTCTGCACTGTAGTAGTAGCATGGCATTTATTTGGTTCAAAGCTCCCAATTATGAATAGAGCAGCTTATGTCTAATACCAGCAGGATACAAAAAAATTGGTACTTTTTATGAAAAAATTTATAGCTTTTCTATAAATTATAATTATTTTAAAATAATTGAAACAACTGATTTGCAGAATGTCATTTGGAACTCTACTTAGCACATTATAACTTGTGCTCCTTATAGCTGCACTAGAATTTAAGCTCCAACAGTTTTTTAATAATTTTCAATATAATGGCTAATTTTCAGGATCTACTACTTGGAACTATGAACTATGCATAGTTCATCATAACATGTACTCATAGCTGCACATGAATTTAGTTTTAGAATTCTTGACATGGTTGATTTCAGTTACTTTCACACCACGTCTTAGGAGATCTACATTCTCTGCTTCAAATAGTTTCATTATCATGATCTTATACAATGTAGTGCTAGGGAGTTACATTCACACCACGTCTTAGGAGATCTACTTTCTCTGCTTGAAATAGTTTCATTATCATGATCTTATACAATGTAGTGCTAGGGTCTCTCTCTTAATCCCTTAAGATGACTGTTATTAGAATCGGCCATTCAACTGGTTTGACCACCAATTTGGTTTGAATCGGCTGTTTTCCATTCTACCATTCTACTAAGTCAAACATGACTCATTTGAGTCCCATAACTGTGAGTAGGCCGCCTACCCCTAACACATTTATTCAGCCATTGATTCTCAAAATCAATAAAATATTCGTGAATTAGCTAAGCAAAGCAATGGTAGTGGCAATTGGAGTGCGAATTGATAACACCTTAACTTGTAGGAATGACGAAAGCAGGTTAAACAAGAAGAGACAGCTCTCACTCGGGCTGCAAACAACTTTGAAAAAAAGAAGATTATGATTTATGTGGCCTCACAGTCTTCCCTCGTAGTAGGATATCTATATGTTGGTCATTGACGAACAATTTTAGCAGAGCTCCATAAATGTTCCAAATCTTCCATTGACTTTACCATGGACAAGATCTCCACAGAGAAACAAACCTTGGTTTCAAAGCATTTGGACTCTTGAAAACTTTCTCCAGCAAGCTGCCCAGTTGTTCAAAATAGTCATGTTCGTGGAGAGCCATAAGTAAAGAGCAGACGTGCTCTTAAAAATGCTGACTGATGACTGGATATGAGGGCCCGTCTATGACTAAGATTATGAGGCCCCTGCTGCAACCTTATGTTAAAGATCACAGACAAGCAGGTTAAAGATCTGTCTCGCCTTGGAAGGGATCTGAGTAGAGTAAGCCTAAAACTGGCGATCTTATTCTTGTCGATCTCGTCGATTATCTCTTTAATGCTCGGGTTGAACACAATCTTGATTAGCTCTACCATATTTGTTTAAAAAAAATCCAAGACGAGCCTCTTGTAAACGTACTTCAAAATACTTGGAACCTTCAAATTCATGCGTCATTTGGCCCGTGCTCCATATCTAGAATGAGCACGGAGCAATGGAGCAATGAAAGGTGGCAGCAAGGGCCCCATAGTCGTAGTCATAGAGGGGCCCTCGTTACTCTGGAATTTAGTATGTAGGATGATTCGAACGTCATTCTCGTTGAGCTACTGGTAACCTTGGTTGCCATTATACCATTTCACCTGAATAGCATTGCTACACTGAAGGACACAAGTGAAAGGAACGTTGTCCATTACTATCGCCTTGGTCAGATCCCCCCAGCCAAGACAGATCTTTTTCAGTTTTCCCTCTATTTCTATACAACAATCTCTGTATAGCTGGTGGGCATTGCAACCACTTTTTTTCAGTATGTTTCAGAGCCCATCGGATGTTTACTTACGGCTTTCTGTGAACACAACAATATCGAACAACTGGGCAGCTTGGTGGAGAAATTTTTCAAGGCAAAACGGTTTTCTTCCCTGTGGAGATTTTCTCCATGGTAAAGTCAATGTCAGATTTTGGACATTTATGTAACTCAACTTTAAGTGTTCCATCTATGCCAATGACCAACGTATAGATATCGCACTGCAAAGGAACCATTGTGAAAAACGGAGGATGATCGGGGATTGGGTTTCGGTGATTACAAACTCCGAACACAAAAAACAAAACACCACGTAAATTGCCTAATCGCGAAATGCGAATAAGTTGTGGGCCCAACACTTCGGGGTTTCGGGGTTTACAAACACCCAATGCAAAAGGAAAATGCAACAACTAATGAGAAAGACAAATAAGCTTTGGGCCCACCAATTCTGGTTCGGGGTTTTGAAATTAAAGAACTCCACGCACTTTTAATAAGTAAACTTCGAATGTGAAATAACAACCTTTTATTCAATGTGCTTTTAAAATCACGCACTCCAACAAATAAACTCGGAATAAATATGGGACTGGGTTTGCAATGGTAAAACCAAATAGTTACTGTGTTTAGTCAAATTAAAATCAATATAACTAATCCAATCAAGAAATCAAACAAGTTTACAAATTTAATAAAAACAGGGTAAAAACGGAGAGAACACCTCCGAATATAAAATGGCAAATTATCTTCTATGTGCTTTCAAACTTCTTGTCTGTCTGTGCGTCACGGAATTACAATTCAACTGTGGTATTTAAACACTAACAAATTGTCCCTTCGATCTTCTAAAAGGTTTAATCAAAGGCGATGATGGTCTCTGGTTTCCTTGAAAGGTTAAGGCAGCGACCGCTTAAGTAATATGGGACATAATAGTAATTGGTGGTTAATCCTCGAGTTTTGAAGAGTCAAGACAGCTACCAATGCACCGTTTACACAGGCGGTGAGAAATGATTACATCATGACATACTCCCTCTTAATCATTTCAGAACAAAAACAAACTAAAACATGTAAAACAAAATTGTTGTAAACAATGCATTACAGCGTACAGACCCCAATATTATTTCTATGAGTTTTAAACAATTCATTTTCCAAAGGCTTCGTAAATATGTCTGCAAATTGTTCTTCAGACCTGCAGAACTGAACATAAATTTATTTACCATTTACCAGCTCTCGAATGAAATAATACCTTGTATCAATGTGCTTACTCTATTTGTGAAAAACGCGATTCTTTGACAGTGCAATAACAAATTTATTGTTGCAGACAATTTGGGTTGCATCATTTTTTTCATGCAACAATTCATTCAAGACTCTTCTCATCCACACAACTTGACATGCAGCTGCAGTTGTTGCAACATACTCTGCCTCAGTAGAATATAGAGTCACTATGGGTTGTTTCTTTGATGCTCATGCCACTGCTCCAGATCCAAAACTGATCACATACCCAGATGTGTTTTTCCTGTCATCAATGGAACCTGCAAAATCACTATCAGTATATCCGATTAGCTCAAAGTTCAAGCTTGATGTGTATCGGATACCAAAATCAGTTGTGCCAGCAATGTATCTTAGGATCCTCTTTCCTACTTGCCAATGAGTACTCTTTGGAGTCTCCTTGAATCTCGAAATCAAACTTACAACAAACATGATATTAGGTCTGGTTGTTGTTAAGTACATAAGGCTTCCAACCAACCTCTTATACAGAGTTGGATCAACATATGATCCCTCATCATACTTGCTAAGTTTAATACTAGTTGTCATAGGTGTTGTAGCTGGTTTATAATTCAACATTCTAAATCTTTTCAATACTTCATTTGCATAGTTAGTTTGACAAATAAAAATGCCATCATGAGATTGATCCACTTCAATTCCAAGAAAATGCTTCATCAATCCTAAGTCAGTGATCTCAAACTTTGTTTTCATGGCATTTTTAAAATCTTCTACAGATAGATCTCCAGTAAAAATCAGGTCATCAACATATAGACATACAATCAAAATTTTACCTTCCTGGTTTATTTTTGTATATAGGGTTGGCTCACTTGGACTTCTGTTGAATCAAACATTGATCAGGTATTCACCAATCCTACTGTACCAAACTTTGGATGCGTGTTTCAATCCATATAAAGCTTTCCTTAACTTGTAAACTTTATCTTTGTGCTTATCAATCTCACAACCCAGAGGTTGTCTTACATAAACCTCTTCTTCCAAATATCCATTCAAGAATGCAAACTTAATGGCCATCCAATGCATGATCCATCTATTTTGAGCTGCAATAGCTAAGACCATTCTCACAGTGTCAATTCTAGCTACAGGAGTAAATGTTTCATTGTAATCAATACTAGGTTGCTGACTAAATCCCTGAGCTACAAGTCTTGCCTTGTACTTTTCAACTTCACCATCTGCATTCAGATTAGTTTTATAAACCCACTTAACACCAATAGTGTTCTTACCTTTAGGTAAATCTACAAGATCTCAAGTGTTATTTCTTTCAATGGAATCAATCTCCTCATCCATTGCTTTTATCCAGACATCCTCTTTAGCAGTTTCATCAAAACTTACAGGATCACATGCCATTAATGCAAAATTTGAAATCTGATCTACTTCTTCATCATGATCATATAATTCTTTTAAATTTCTAGTCTTTTGTACTTTAAATATGTTTATCAATGAAGCTAAAGTAGGATTTGATTCACTACTTACCTGTGAATTTGTTTGATGTCCACCATGTCCAAATGGCTCACCACGCTCATGAATTCTGGGCATTCTAAATTGAGATGGGCTGAAATATGGCGCTTGCCTTGTTGGAATTCTTGTTGTAGACATATGTGCATGTGGAACCAACTGTCCACCTCCTTCAGCTTGATCAGCTCCATCATCATCTTCACGAGGTAACACAACTCCCTCTAAAACAAATTTATCAATACTTCCATCCCAGGCTTCATTTTCTTTAAATTGAACATCTTTGTTGATTACATACTTTTTGGTGATGGGATTGTAGAGTCTATATGCCCTAGACTCTTCACTGTATCCAATAAAGATACATCTTTCGCTTCTATCATACGACTTCCTCCTCATTTTTGCAGGTACATGCGCAAACGCAACACATCCAAAAATTCTGAAATAAGAAACATTGCAAGGCTTACCATCCCAGGCTTCCTGAGGTATACAATCCCTCACGGTCTTGGTCAGACTTCTATTCAATATAAAAACAGAGCAAAAAACCGCATCTCCCCAATATTCATTTGAAAGATGCTTCTCTTTCAACATGCTTCGAGACATATCCATGATGGTCTGATTCTTCCTTTCAACCACTCCATTTTGCTGTGGAGTATATCGAGCAGTAAACTGTGTTTTAATTCCATGAAGATCACAGGATTCAATGAATTCATTTAGTTTATACTCACCTCCTCTGTCAAACCTAAGGATCTTAATGGTTCGACCACTTTCATTCTCAACCATAGGCTTAAACCTCTTGAAAACTTCAAAGGCTTCAGATTTCTGCTTCAATAAATAAAACCAAGTCTTCCTACTGAAATCATCACTAAAAGTCATAAAATAAACACTACCATTCAAAGAAGGTGTTTGCATAGGTCCACACAAATCCGTGTGGACAATTTCTAATGGAGCTTTTGCTATGTAGGAAACACCTGAAACAAATTTCTCTCTGTGATGCTTCCCAAGTATACAGCTCTCACAAGAACTTTCATGTTGTTGAATACAAGGTAACCCCTTTACCATATGTTTCTTCTGTAACATATCTAAGCCACCAAAATGTAAATGACCATATCTCAAATGCCATAACCAAGATTCATCTAAACTTCCAGCTTTATAAGCATTCAAAGAACTAGTCAAATCATTTTCCATTCAGTTATGTTGTCACTTCAACCAGAAAATCGACCTCCTCTACCACGAGTATAAAACCTTCCTCTAGCTCTGCCTCTGGTAACATGCAGTTGGGATTTGAAAGCATGCTCCAATGATCCTTCTTCATATCTAGATATCCTAGATTCATGCGCAACAAGAGAACCGGTTAATTCGTCAATTTGCATTTGACTTAAATCCTTAAATTCCTCTATGGGAACAACAACAGACTCAAACTTCTTGGGTAAAGTTCTCAACACTTTCTCAATAACTCTCTTATTCTCAACATTATCTCCATATTGCCTGAGTTGGTTCACAACACTCATCACTTGAGTCATGAAAGTATCAACACTTTCATTATCCTTCATCTTCAGATTTTCGAAGTCCCTTCTTAAGTTCTGCAACTTGACTGTCTTCACCTTGGACACACCTTGATAATAGGTTTCAAGAATGTCCCAAGCCATCTTCGAAGGTGCAGCACTAGAAATCTTCGTAAAAATGGATTCATTTAATCCTTGCTAGATTAATCCAAGAGCCTTGTTATCCTTCTTCCTATTTTCCTTCAGCAAAACACGGTCAGCATTAGAGAGAGCCAATTTTGTTGCTACATCAGCTGGCTCAGCATAACCATCAATAACATGGGTCCATAAATCCTGAGAATGCAAAATCATCCTCATTCGAATATACCAAGAGTCATATGACTTCTCGCTCAGGACAAGAACCTAAACTTGAGAAGAACTACTACCAGATGCAACCATTTATATAAAATTTGAAAGGAATTAAATAAACCTTCACGCGGGAAAATAAGAGAATAAAATTTGGCACCAACAGGAATAATCTGCAATGAACTAAGCAATACCAGAATATACTACAAGCTCTGATACCATATGTGGAAAACAGACGCTGATCAGGGATCAGGTTTCAACGATTACAAATGTTGAACACAAAAAACAAAACACCACGTGAATTGTCGAATCATGAAATGCGAATAAGTTGTGGGCCCAACACTTCGAGGTTTCAGGGTTTACAAACACCCAATGCAAAAGGAAAATGCAACAACTAATCCCGAATCTCGAAAGGCGAATAAGATTTGGGCCCACCAATTCGGGTTCGGGGTTTTGAGACTAAAGAACTCCATGCACTTTTAACAAGTAAAATTTGAATGCGAAATAACAACCTTTTATTCAATGTGCTTTTAAAATCACGCGCTCCAACAAATAAACTCGGAATAAATATGGGACCGGGTTCGCAATCAGTAAAACCAAATAATTACTGCATTTAGTCAAATTAAAATCAATATAACTAATCCAATCAAGAAATCAGACAAGTTTACAAACTTAATAAAAACAGGGTAAAAATGGAGAGAACACCTCCAAATACAAAATGACAAATTATCTTCAATGTGCTTTCAAGCTTCTTGTTTGTCCGTGCGTCTCGGAATTACAATTCAACTGTGGTATTTAAACACTAACAAATTTCCCTTTCGATCTTCTAAAAGGTTTAATCAAGGCGATGATGGTGTCTGGTTACCTTGAAAGGTTAAGGCGACCATCGCTTAAGTAATATGGGACATAATAGTAATCGATGGTTAATCCTCGAGTTTTGAAGAGTGAAGATGGCCACTGATGCACTGTTTACATAGACGGTGAGAAATGATTACATCCTGACAACCATGAGAGGCAACAAAATATTAAAATATTCCTTTTTCAAATTTGTTTTCAACTAGCGTGAACTGTCTCCCTTAATCTTTAACCGGCTTCTGTCACTCCTACAAGCTGAGGTGTCATCAATTAACGCTCCAATTGTCATTGTCATTGCAGTCTCAATCTTATTATTCTTCACAGATTGGTCCATCTATCACTAAGACAATCACCTTATAATACAAATTCATACCTTCTATGACTTGCCACTAACTTAATTGCAAGTAGACACTTTACATGATGATTTGGTGTTTTGGCTTTGCTTCCATGTATTCAAATAATTTTGATAATAGTGTTTTTTAATGTTTTTTTCCCATCCCCTCTCCTACTCCCAATAATGCTCTTCTCTCTTCTAACACTCGATATAGGTGGTTTCGTGATTAGTAAACGAGAGGCTTATAGCCTCCAGTCTCACCAACACGGAATTGATGTGTAGATGTCGGATTTTTTTTTGACTAATCAAGTCCCAAGTCAAGTTGGAAAGGAGTAATGTGTTGGGTCGAATCAAAATAAGTCGGTCGGGTCGAGACAAGTCAGGTCGATTCAAAACAAGTCAGTTGGGTCGAGGAAAGTTAGGTCAAGTTGAAACAAGTCAGTCAAATCGAGGCAAGTTAGGTCGAGTCGAAACAAGTCTGTCGAGTCAACCAAGAGATGTTTATCGGTCAAATGGGGAGTAAATTAGACCGAAAGGGAAATCAAGTCGAATTCTTAATGACCATCAGTTGGGAGGAAAGTCTGAAGATGAATTTCTTCAGCAATAATGTCAGAAAATGTTTTAAACTGAATTTAGGTAACCCACAGTGTATCAAAACGTAAGGGAGTCGATTTAATACCCCCCCCCCAAACAAATAAAAAATGTTTTAGTAGTCGATTTGGTATACAACGACAGAGGAAACGCCCGACAAGGTTGGTTATGAGCTCAACTACTGAAAACAAAATTAGAAATCCTCGACAGGATAACAACGGATCTAAAAGGAGGATCATCGATTTCCAACCTCGTAATTCATTGCATGGATATGATTAAAGCGGTGTTAAATTCTACTGTATTATCCTACTAGAACCAGATTAATATAAAACAAACTCATACAATATCAACAAAAATTCCTCATCTCTAGAATATACATTGATAACCATTAAATTATAGTGCATACAATAACCATTCCGAAGCAAACATAAACCACGACAGTCATCACACATAGACTTAGATTTTTACCTTGGAAACCCAAAGGAGAAAACAAGCATTCTTTTGGCTTCAGCCAAGCTCTTATTTATTCAGCAATGGGCAAGTTATAGGCTCTCTGGTACATGTCTATGCTCCTCGATAAGATTTGGGCATAGTCTCTACTTCGTTCATAGCCAAAGAACCCCTTTCTCACTGTGGGGATACATATATAGAATGTTGACTTGACTGAGAGGATAACTGAAAGGTCAGACATCCACAACGCTTCAGCTTCTCTCCAATTCGTCTCTCCTCTGCTTCTTTATTTATTTTTCTTTCTTCCCATGAGGTTTATTCATTTTCATACAACCATATACTACCTGATTTTACATACATTACATACAAAAAATTGGACATCAATCATGACAACATGGGTCCCTTCATTTCAACATAGCCTTGAAAATGCATGCGTTGTTCATATTTGAGTCCTGTGTCGATAGCCAATAGTTCTTGTCAATTTTGATTCGGATCACACCTCTCCAATGGGAGGCGTTTGGTCCCCAAAAGCTACCAATGATAGATTAGGGAAATTGCTTGCAATATGGTTCCTCTCATACAAGTTTGCTTTCCTTGCAACCTGTCCCTTTAGACCAATATACCATATTTCTTTCTCCTTGTGTTGTAGAACTGTGTCTTCCTTCAACTCCTCAAGACCATGAGGTGCAATGTATTCCACGGTGGGAAAAACATGATGTTCTTCTTCCTCATCTAGCATGGAGGGTTCAAACAACTTCAAATATTCCACGTTTGCCACTGAGTTGATCTGCATATAAGGTGGAAGTTTTAGTCTGAAGGTGTTCTCATTCACTTGTTCCATGATCTCAAATGGTCCATATCTAAGGGGATTGAATTTCTTCATTTCTCCTTCCAGTCATTCCTTATTGAGGTAGAGCCACACCTTGTCTCCAACATAAAACTTATGATCCTCCCTGTGTTGATCATGCCTAGATTTGTACAACTGCTAGCTCTTCTCGAGCTTCTCCTTAACCCTTAGATGTATCTTCCTCATCTTATGAAAAAATGTGCTTTCCTTATATTCTTCTCCTTGTAATTTTGCTTCTTCCCTCTCTTGTCAATAAATGATGTCAAATGGTGAAGGAGGAAAATAACCAAAAGAAGTCTCGAAAGGGGACTTATTGGTGGAAGAATGAAGTGCTCTATTGTAAGA